>CAUYON010115292.1:0-29343 GCA_963573935.1 Arctocebus calabarensis | reverse complement strand
TTAGCTCTTTGTTCGGAATCAAAACTGCATTTGGAATTGAAACTGCAAAAACTGTTTCCTAACATGGGGTTGGTCTTTGCAAGATGGTGTTGTTTTTGTTCCTTTCATATCATTTGACAGCAGTTACAAACATATGATTATTCTCAAATCTCAAAAGATCAGAAAAGTACTAATGAGAACAGAAACCTATCTATTTTCCTCCTTTTATGCCATCTCCTTTTTTAACAGCTACTCACAGTGTCTTTTTTAACACCATTTATATTCCTAAGTTAAAACCAGTATGTTAACATACATGATGGATTTGGTATACATGTTGAGAACTAGAAAAAGGCATAATACTGATGATGACTAGCTTGTCTTACTTAAAGAGTCTGAAATTATTTCATTTTAAAGTCTTATAGTGAAATTTGAGAGTGAGGTAAGCAATATCTAGGTTTCCAAAATGAGTCTTTATAACATAGGCAATATAACATTGACATAGTCAAACACCATTTTTATATAACCATCATTTCTGATTAAGGTTCTGAATGATGTTTTAATGTATTCTGCAAACATGCTGAATATTCTGTTTTTGCTGAGCTATTATATCCTCTTGACTCTACCTTGCTGTATGTCCCAGATATATGAACTGCATCAGCAGGCTCCTTGCTCCAGCTGCAATTCAGATAAGGCCAAGGAAAATCAGAAGCATAAATTTAAAAGTCAAGAAAAGAGTAATTTCAAGAAAAGAGACTGAAGTCCCTTCCTTCCAGGTCTTAGGGTGGCCATTGGCTTCACTCCTCTGCTAAGGTCTGGAAGCCTGCCTTTGAGAGCTCACACATTTGAGAAGCACATTGATAAATTCCTTTCCAATGGGAAATAAGAAAAGTGTTGACCCATCACATAAAGTGTAATGATGATTATTCAGATTAACACAGGCAATAGTATGATATGATGTACAAACGGAGAACAAGGTATTGGTAAGGCAGGTGGCTGTAGTTGTAGGTTGCCATGGTGACAACAGTGACTAAAACAGATATGGCAAGTGATGGCTTCTTCTGATGGCCTTAGACATTGTACAGAGGGAAAATGACAAATTGATCATGTGCATTCCAAACTAAGAACATGGATGAGAGGATAAAAAAATCTCTAGGCTACCTGTGAAGGAATCCATTATGTCCTATAGCCCAGGGATAGATTGGTTGAGGACTAAACTTAGGACCTGATTGTAGGGATCTGATTTTAGCATAATGATATGAATGACAATGCCAAGTCTTTTATGGTAACATAAGGACACTACCAGAGCAGAGATGTGAGCCTAAGAAGTGGATGGTCAGATGAATATACCCAGAAAATGTTGGGAATTTTGAACTCCAAAATTCTTTTTATTAACCCCTTGAGTAAAGTCTCTTTTCTGCCCCTCTGACCTGAGAGAACCAGTCTCCAAGGGGTTAAAAACCTTTCGATGATTTCACAATTGTCTCATACCAAGGTGGTATTTTCTCTCAGGACCTCATTAGAAGAAGGGCAGTATAGTCCAGAAGGAGTACAGTCCTTTGTCTAGAAGGAGATGGCTTATATCTAAGAGTTGTACAAGTAAATTCATTTTGGTCACTGCTCCCAACACTTACACTAACATCAACATTTATTGATTTACAGAATTCTATAGAAATAAAACATTGCCTCTGAATAGAGAGCTAATTTTATGGCAAAGAAACTGTACAGAGGGTTCACATTTGTGAAAATAAAGACTTAGATGTGTGCTATCACCCCAAAGAAAGTTCCAGACAGAGTGGTAGAATGACTTAATAAAGATCTTCTTAATGAAGAAACCGGGAACCAACACCTGTACTATTGGAATCCTGTACAAAGGGATGCATTCCTTGAATTAGCAGCCAATGCAGGTGTTGTCTCCCTCACAGATAGAAGCAGATCCCATTTTTTAAACAACTCATTTCCCAAAATTGTGAGCTCAGTTGATTTGAGAGTGTACAAGAAATGAATTGTTTCCATCATGGGCCATAACTACTGTTTCATTGATCTGGAAGTTGAAATTGCCCTGTGGCAACTGCGAGTAGGGTTTTACTGCCACTAAAACATTGGTCATGGAGTCACCGGCCATGGAAATTGACTGTATTTACTAAGGAAGATTAAATTTATACTGATACAATGTGTGCAAGAGTTCTATATCCAGAACCAGAGTATTCTTTGAGATTCCTCTTGAGACTTTCTTAGGCCTCTCTTTGTTAATGAAGAACCACAGTGGTCTGAGCAGCAAGGACTCAGAACACAGGGTAAAACATTGGGCCTCCCCAGCTTGTCCAACCACAGCACCAGCAAGCAGAAAAGGGTATAGAACAACCAAACCTTGATTGTTAAAGGTCTTTTGACCACCTACAGAAGTGGAGCCTATAGCAACTATGTGTTCCTTCAGTTAGTTCCTCCTTCCATTTTCAGTCACTGTGTTTAGGTGACAGGCATGGCTTTTGACTGATCTGACTTGACCCCGGTAACTGATAAGACCTTGCACCGTCTCCTGAGTTGAAGATACACATTTTAACCTGACAAAGGATGAGGTAGATGCTGAGGGGCAAAAAACAACAGACCAGGTTATACTTCTGCGTAGCTGTTCTCCACCCTCTGTGCCAAACTTGTGTTCCCCAGGATGTGGACTTTTCTGGATGGATATACAGGCTACACTATCTTCAGGCTTCTGACTGAGAGAAGATCAGAGAGCTAGAAGAGTGAGGGATATTTATTTCCCATCTCCTTTCATGATAAACCTGTATGTAGTTGGTAGATGAGCTGAATAGACCCAGCATCTGTCCCGCACCAGCATCCACAGCACAGCCACTCTCAGAGTGCTCCTAGCCACTCCCCTTTCCTGACCTGAAGCTCCTCCTTGGCCTCACAACACCCTACAGTTCTGGGCTGGACAGCTCCTCCTCAGCCCTACAATGCCTCAGTCCTGGGCTGGCTCTTCCTAACCCTGCTGGCTTCTTTTCAATTTGTTCCTTCCTTCAATTTTCCTCAACTCACCTCACTTGAATGCACCCTGTTTCTTATTGAAATAGTTAATTATCTTATTCTTATTTTCACTTGTAAAATACACTTTATAGGGAAGAAATTACCTTCAGCTAATATCCCTGATGTTAAAAATTTCTTCACAGTAGCTAATTGGAGCAGTTTAAGTTAAGGCATATGAGCTAATTATCAACATCAGTAGGTAAAATTAATCTCCTTTGGCAAAGATAGTTTACAACATTAAGTGAACAGTTTTCTTCAGCAAATATTCATACAAATGAGGTTTTTTATACCAAATATATTTCGGTGTAAAGTTAGAAGTCAGTAAACCCTTAAATAACAAGTTCATCTGTTATTCAGATGGACTTAGAAACACAGCTTTATGATAATAAAGTAGACCATAGGTACATATTTAATTTAAATTTTATGGTAATAAGCATGTGAATATTGCTAACTTTTTCTCATCTCTGGCAAAATGCACTAGCTAAATGGTTGTCTTCTTTGTGCCTTGAGCCTACATATTCTTATTCTTCCTTCCATTTTTCATTAATTATTGAGACCTGTAACTTCTATTTCATTACATTTTATCCCCTATCACTATGTAACCATGGGCAAATTATTTACCAGTTTGGCTTCAGTATATTTTTCTCTACAATGTGAGTGATAAAATAAATTTTATGAGATTTAGAAAAGGAATATAGTAAAAATATGCAAAAGTGCTTTGAAACTATCACAGAAATAGTGAATTAATACAGGAAAAGAGCATATCCTGGAGAAAGAATCCAGGACAAGAACCCTATCCCTCCTAATCTCTTTTTGTTATATCTAAGAAGTTACTTAATTTGGATTGCCCTTCTTTACTTACAAAAAATGGACAAATAGGGCAGCACCTGTGGCTCATCAAGTAGGGCGCTGGCCCCATATACCGAGAGTGGTGGGTTCAAGTATGGCCCTGGCCAAACTGAAAAAAAAAAAACAAAAATAGCCAGGCATTGTGGTGGGCACCTATAGCCCCAGTTACTCGGGAGGCTGAAGCAAGAGAATCACCTAAGCTCAGGAGTTGGAGGTTGCTATGAGCTGTGTGATGCCATGGCACTCTACTGAGGGTGATAAATGAGACTCTGTCTCTATAAAAAAAAAAGGACAAATATTGTCTTCCTGATAGGATTTAATATTATAGGTTAAATGGGATCATGAATAAAGATATTTGGTGTAATGTTTTGTTCATAATAGATACTCAAGCAATGAATTCCTCTTCATTCATAACCAGGCAAATACCTTCACCTTTGTCCATGTTACTAAAAATACTGCACTGGCCAAGGTTAGATAGGCAAGGAAGATTGATTAGGATTCCTGAACACGACTCTACTGAAACCAGAGACAGAGCCTTTTTGAGCTTGGGGTGAGCTAGTTGGTACACAGAGGTTGCTGAGTAGGCTGTGTGGACCACAATAAACTAATTCTGAGTTTGCAAGCGTTCCATTCTACAAGGCCATAGGTGTTTGCCCAGCAGCACCCACTGAAGTTAGGCTCAGAGGCTCCCACAAGGACTTGATTCTATTTCAAAAAGTTGACTGCCACATCCTCAGGTCATTAAGAATGACATCGTAAAATTGACAAGAAGCGCCAAGAAGATTTATATCTATCACAAGCGGTCAGAGAAAGGATTGACAGCTTTCAGTTTTCTAAAGTAACTACTCTAGGAAAAGGAAGTCAGGGTCTAATGTCAGATAAAAAACCCTAGTGTGAAGTCGTGGAAGAAGCCCAAATGTCCATCTACCCAGGCATCATCTTTGGTAAAGAGACTGACACCATATGTTACCCATGAAACACGGAAGCCCACACACATAGAGTTGATTGTATTTAAGCTCCTGGGTACTGTTTTGATGAAGTGTGATTGTCTTCACAAGGTCTTGGCCAGTATCTTTTCAGAATATTGTGTTTGAACTCCTATGCTCCCTGTTGAAGTTCTTTGATTTTTTTTTTCTGTTTAAATTCTAATTAGAGATCTTTTTGAATCTCCCTATTAACTTAAAAGCAGTGTTACTGGTAAGTGGTTAGAATCTTCTTGGCAAGCTCCATGTCTTTGATAGCTATGCAAGATGGGAGAAAGATTGGACTGTGTCAGGACATTCCACTGATTGCTCACCATGGTATGTGACCTTAGCTAAGTCCATTTAACCTCTCAGAGCCTCAGTTTTCCTTTCTCTAAATATAATTATGATAACGGGTACCTTACAAAGTTGGTCTTAGCTATTATTGTTGATATGTAGTTATATGAACTCCATGCAGAAGTTTATGAGAAGCAAAGCATTTATATATTTATATATAAATGTAAAAATATGTGTATATACAAAAATATAAATGTACACATATACATATGTATGTGTGGTTTTGTTTTCATTGTTTAGGAATAACTCAGTTACTTAATTAAGGCCCTAAAACCTACTAGTCAGCTTGAATTTCTCCAGTCCACCAAAATTTTGCCCTTGCCCAGTGTATTTTTTAGTAATAATGATTAATGTAAATGTCAGCCCATCTCCCAAGCATATACTTAGCATCAAATACTCCCAAGATATTTCTCTAGTAAGGATATGTAGAATTCAGGAGATGTTATTCTCACCTTCCTTAAATTATCATATTGGGAAGAACCATATACTGTACCTTAAAAAATATTTATTGAATGTTTGCATGCCAGGCACTCTGGTAAGTATTTTGCATATGTTTCTTAATTGTATCTTCCCAATGAGCCAGTTAGGTAGGTCTTATTACCATTTTACAAATGAGGCTCATAAAACTTAGGTCATATAAATCCAGAGGTGGCAAAGTCAGGATTTTAACCCAGGAGTATCTGAATTCAAAACTTACTTATTTTTCTATTTTTTTTCATATTTTAAATGCGGCAATGTACATATAGTATAAAATTTGCCATCTTAACCATTTTAAGTGGCACTAAGCACATTCATTTTGTCATACAACCATCAACACCATCCATCTAGAACTCTGTCTCTGGCAAAACTGAAACACTAACTCCCCATTCTTCCTTCACCCAGAGTCTGGCAATCACCGTTCCACTTTCTGTCTCTGGGATTTTGACTATTCTAGAGACCTTAAGTGTACAAAGCATAGGTTTTGACTGCTATGCTATGAAAGACAGCATCATCTTTTATGTGCAAGTAAGTTAAATGGGAAACAGCCATGCTGGGCGATTGCTGAAGGAGATGTGAGAAGGAGCTCATATTTGTGAACTGGGTTGTTTGGGAAGTCTGCTTAGAATTCATCCTACATGAAATTTTAGAACATAAAGCCTCCCAAAAGATATAGGTAAAGCCCCTAAAATGTGCATATAGGTATATGTATTTTATTTGACTATCAGAGAATTTAAAAAGAAAATATAACAGTATTTGAGCCATGGACTCACTACTTCCCTCGCCTCGCCTCTTCACACTTTTGTGTGTTACCTGCCTAAACCCGTTGGTTTTCTGAATCCTAAGGAAGGGACTGTGATGTAGGTGAAGACAGAGCAGAAGAATAGATTGCAAACTACATTACAGAAGGCTTTGAGGGCCAGCCTGAGGAAATTAGATTTTACTCTCTTGGGTGTTGTTCAATACCCGTTAATGATATGACTTGACTAATGATAAATGAAGTGACAAGCTCAGAGCATTATTGATTGGCAAAATCAAATGTGCTGATGAGAGATATCAACAGTGTATAAGTTCCTGGTCCAGGTGGATCCCAAAACTATTGAATAAGTCTGTTTCTTTTTTTTTTTTTTTTTTTTGAGACAGGGTCTTTGTTGCCCTGGCTACAGTGCAGTGGTATAGCTCACAGCAACCTCAAATTCCTAGACTCAAGTGATCCTCCTGCTTCAGCCTCCTGAGTAGCTGAAGTGTGGCACATACCACACTTAGCTAATTTTTTCTAGTTTTTGTAGAGATGGGATTTTGCTCTTGCTTGGCTTGGTCTCCAAATTTTGGTCTCAAGCAATCCTCCCACCTCAGCCTCCCAGAGTGCTTGGTTTATAGGTGTGACACTCAGCCAATTCTTTACCTGTCTCTTGTTTTGTCCCTTTCTCCAGTCTTCCCAGTGGTGACATGAGCCACATTTCCATAAAACCTCCATCCCTTTCCCATTCTTTGAACTAAGAGTCACAGACCAACAGCAATGAATTTCCCTAACATCCTTCCCTGAAAGATTATCTGCATCTATACCCCTCCTTACCTACTTCCTCTGTGTTTGTAGAACAATGTTCTCTTTCCCAAGGCCAGGCACCTGTCCTGTGTTCTTCTCCCTTTGTCTGTCCCTCCCTCCTTCCACACCAGAATTGTGCTCATCTGTTTTCCTCTTCTAGATCTTTAGCCCATCTGCCTCCACTTTTGCATTGCAGTTTGAAGACATGCTGCATCCCATATTCGTCCCCTCGCCTCTATTCTCATTCCCACTTTTTTTTTTTTTTTGGTTTGGGTTTTCATGGGCTGAAATGCATAATTTCACTTCTTCTTTGTGATGCTGCATCACGGCTCCCTAGGAACATATCTATCCATGCTCGCGTGTGTGTGTATGTATGTGTGTGTGTGTGTTTAAACCAAACTTAAGCAGGTCACTTCCTGCTCATAGAGACTCAAAGCAGTCTTCCTTTCCATCCTACCCTGCAACTATAGCTGATCACTCTTTCTTGCCTCAATATTCATCTAGTGAACTTATAGTCATTTTTACCACCAAACTCAAATTCTTCCCTTCCACCTGACCCTCCCTGAACCTCTCCAAAGAGAACCAGTTTTTCCATTCTGTGTTTTCTTTACATTTCATGCAATGAATAAATGATAGCTATTATTGTTAATATTATGACACTTATCACATGATATTAAAATTATTCGGTTACATGTTTATATCCCTTCTATCAGCCTAGAAATTCCTCTAGGATAGAAATAGTCTGATTTATCTTGCTATCTCTAGCTATGTGAACCCAGTGCTGGCATAAAATAGGCATTTAATAAGTGCTGATTGGATTAAATTGCATTTGTTCCTCCTTTGATAAGTTCTTAGCACTGAGCGTAAAGCCTTTCTTCATTTCTGTTGATAAGAATACTTTGATTAGTCCTCCGGTTTCCTGATTCGCCTCCCTTTCATGAAGCTCATCCCGTGCTTTCCTATCTGCTGCTTCTCATAATTACATTCCATTGATGTTCAAGTCTATTTTCCAGCCGCCTCCTCAGAGAAGCCCTGTTTTCACTTTTTTAAAGAACTCCCATTTTGAATCTTACTAAGCCCTGAAATGCCATCTTGGGCTATGCTTGAATGACAGACTCTCCAGATTTTGCAACATCCTGAGTCCCATATTCCCTTCAGGCAGGTCTTCCCAGGATGTTTTGGCAGATTGTGTCTGGAGCTCTGCTCGGTGCCAACAGTGATTGTCACATTGTTGTGGAAGCTCACTGGGTCTGCTGAAACTTAAGTCAGGTGCTATTTTGTAGAGGTGGAAATGAATATCCTTTATCTGAAAAGCTGATGTTCAGGACAGGAGGGCAGGGGCACAGAATCTTTCACACCACAGCCAGTTTGCCTGTGTTTCCACAAGTAACAAAGTGTGATATGAACATAGGTGTTTCAAAAACATCTAAATGTCCATATTTGGGGTACAACAATGAATAATAGATTTTGATTTCTAGCCCATCATAGACCTTGATCGATCCTATCTCAGTGATTAGAACTTAAGAGAAATGAGAACAGTGAATGCTAAAGTATAGTTACATTGAACCATATAAAAGTGCTAATCCTAAAGAATTCCAACCAACAAAAGTGACACTTGTATTAGATTTAACATAATAGTGAAACAATGCCTTGTATTTAAAGGAAGTAGATAATAAGAGTACAGCACATATTGAGCATGTGCTGTGTACGAAGCACATTGTTTAGCCCCTCTATGCATTAGATCATTTATTCTTTGAAAGAACTCTAATATGTGCTGTTCTTCTCGTCACATATGAGGAAACTGGGGTGTGGAGGTTGACTTTCCCAAGCTCACACAGCTAGGAAGATGCCAAGGATAACGTAATATTAGGGGAAAGAGTCTTCTAGACCAGTTTTAGGAAACGTTTTTGGTAAAGGGCTAAATAGGGTAGCCATTTGGCTTTACAGATCATGTGGTCTTTGTTATAAGTTTTGAACTCTGTGTTTGTGGTACTCAAACAAATAAGGTGGCTGTGTCCCAATAAAACTTTATTTACAAAAAACAGGTGGCCAGCCAGATTAGGTGTCCAGGTTATAGTTTGCCAACACCTGTTCTAAACTCTTCTTCCTATGTCTAAGTCTGTTTTCTCTGTGATATTTATGAAGGAAATGTAAGATTCATAGTTTTTCAGAATGTTCCACTTGGTTCCTTTGTATATACTTAATGTAGAAAATTAGAAACTGTACATATACAAAAAGGGGAAAAAAGTAAAATTGCCCTGTAAGTCCAATATTCAGAAATAATCTTTTATACAAACATTTAGGTATTTCAGATAGTTTCCTCTGCACACATTTATTTCTGAGAATGGCATCTGACCTTAATGCACAGACTTTCCTACTTAGAAGTATATTGTGAATGTATTTCTATGTCAGTTGTTAAATATAAAATGTTTTCTTTGAGTGTTTGTGGTTATTCCCTGGATGTTGTATATATGTCTACTTTCCAAATAAATTGTACTTCTGATCCCATTGGCTTCTACGTTCAGCACCCATCTCCTCTTTCCTCACTATGCCTGTGTTCTAGATCCTTAGGTTGTATTCTGAATTCTTCTACCTCAGATACATATACAAACATGTGTGCTCACACACATACACAGATAGACATATACACACATAAACACATACACATAAACGTGTAACTTATAATACCCGAACTCTCAACCACATCAATAGCCCTTAGTTGGGAGAGTCAGTTTTTTTCTCTCACATGTGTACCTCTGATATTGACCAATTTCTTCACCTTTGCCACAGTTCTAGCCAAACACAGCAGTGAAACCAGCACTGTAGATAAATGGACACCAGAAGAATTCAGGCATCGCCACGTCCCTGTCACTGTCATCTGTAGGTACCACCCTTGGGGGCAGTGTAATTTCCTCCCAAGTGTTTTTCTATCTGCTTCCCTTTTCCCTACGGCTCCTCCAAAAGAGAAGCTTGCACAGCTTTTCTTCAATTCATTAAATTTTCAACATCTTTCCCCAGCGGTTGGTGCACAGCAGGTAACATAGGCAGGAGGACATTAGAATTCCTTCCAGAGGAGCAGTTTCAAAAGGTCACATGTTGCCACAGTGTCCTCTTTTATAAATCTTTCAGAGGGTGATGAGGCATGTATCTGCAGGGTGGGTGGGGTGAAACAATGGAACTGCTGTCATCATTCCAGCAGGCTCTTAACTCCAAATCTTCCACTTAGTAATATATTTGCAGTAATTGTCAATTTGAGCACATAGGAAAAGGGGGGCAGGATACACTTACCTTTGCAAAATATGCTCCCACTAAATCCAAGTCAAGGGCTGGCTACTCTCAACAAATGAGGACAACTAGAGTAAGGGATTTAGCAATAGGCCATTTAGTTTCTCTAAATTATTTCCTAAACATGTTCAGTTAACTATTCTGATATCCCAAGAATCTTGATCTTGCAGGTTTTCTTACTGATACAGATTTTTTACTCACATGTGTATTACAATTAAAATTTATAAAGTGATATTTTATACACATCTACCTTCAGAACTCTGTTGATAAAGCATTAGCATGAAACTCTTTAGATAAGGACTCAAAAACTCAAAGCTAAATGATTCTTAAAAAAAAAAAAGAAAGGAAGAAAGAAAACATTAGCCCAGGCCACATAGCCAGTAGATGGCAGTACTCAGCTCCTCTGATACGTAAGGCTATTTTTTTTTCCTCCAATTCAAGAAATATTCCTCCTTCCAATTTTTGCCTTTAATTAAATATTCAGCACAGTGATATTTAGGTAGTGTAGAGCCTTCTATGCTGTTACATGCAAACTATAGGGGAACACTTCTGCCAAGGAAAAGACAGTCTTAGGAGATTCAGAACTCCAGAATGATGTATATATCCCCAGTACAGTCATTCAAGATTATTTAATACTAAAGATATTAATCACAAAGAGAAAATGTTACCTGTAATTAGAAATAGAAAGGAATATTACACTAAAACTCTTTTTTTTTAAGATAATTAGCAAAATGTCTTGGACAGATGGCCTAGAAACAATGGAAAAACACATGTGGCACACTGATGTTTTTCTTTGACCATGTATTGGATGCTATCGTGGCAAAGCATTTCTGTTGCAAAAAATTATCCTTGTCATTTTGTCTGCTTTTTATTTAAGGAACTGGCTGGCTTTTCTTTTTGGAAACTCTTGCAATTTGTGTCCTTCCCTCTTTATCATCTCTAGCTGCACACATTTGAGTTGGATTTTTTTTTTTTTTTTAGTTCATCTGAAAAGAAAGGCTGTGGAATGAATTGAATATACAAACAGGTCTACTCCATTCCTTGTAAGCAGTATTAGTACAAATGATTGTTGTGTAGACCACAAAGGGTGAAACCAGGCCAGGCTTAGAAGGAATCAGTAATCCAGTGCTTACCTTTGAAACTTCATAGTTTGCAAGGATAAGTGTTATAAATATGCCCTTGTTTATTAGGGACCTATTGCCTCAAATTTCACAAAAATTAGCCTAGCAGACACTGAGGGGAGAGGGATTGAGTTAATGGCAAGCAGAAGGAATAGAAGAAAAGAAAGCATGAACCAATTAGAATGAAAGCCAACTCTGCACCAGCCGAGAATATCTGGGCAGTCAGTACATCTAAAAAGTGGCTCAAATGCCTCATGGCACAACAAAGAAGTTTAAATAGAAAGCCTCTCAAGTATGTTTTACACTTAAATTCTAAATAGCACATTTAGCAGCTGAATATTAAATCATTGTTAAGAATAGGTTTTTATGCAAGATAGCATGGTGAATTACACTGCTCACTAATTTATCGAATTTTATTTCAATACTCATATGTTACAGTGTTTGGAAATAATATTTCTTTCCATTGCAAATGTTTTATGATTTGGACCTTTAATTTCAGGGAGATTTTCTTTTTATATTCTGATCATTTGTTTACTTACTGAATATTTTATCATTATCTCTATTGAAGTTTAATTATTTACTGATTAAATAATTCATAATTTATTATAAATTGCTAATTTACAAATCATTCATTACCTACTAATTGTTCAATTATCTTTAAATTAGTGCTCATTAATTTACTCAATAAACATTTGCTGAGCTATTACTAGATGGTTCTAATAGAATATAGACACAAAGAAGGCTGAGAAGGAACTTTAGATCTTTTTTGAAAGAAACTCTCTGTTCTTCTGAGAAACTGAATATTCTTTAGTGCAAACACATATGTTCCTGATGTCACTACATTAACTCAGTTTCACTTAGCTCCATTTAAAAAATCTGGAAAATGATATTTAAACATTTATCTCCTTATAGTGTTTTCTGTGTTTGGTTCAGAGAAAAAGAAGTTTTGAAAATTTGGAAACACTTTGAAAAATGAAAATGTGAACAAATAATGGACTCCTCAAAATCAGATTATATTACCTAATCACAAGTGACATACCTTTAATAGGTTACTCTTTAAATACATGTAGATTCTATGTATGAAGGGGTAGAAGGAAGCTGGAAGGAGATACTAGGGAAAAACAAGTGTGAATGGGTTAAATGGGGGTTAAGGATTATCCTGGGATTCCATTGTGCTGGTTATCTACTGGTCTGGCTGATCAAGCTCAGGTAAATGAAATTATACATTACTACATGGTCTGATTTTTCACATAGAATAATTCCATCAATCTGGAATTTTGGCAAATAAATAACATTTAGTTCATCGGTTCAGCAAACTAAATGTTAGAGATGAAACCAGTCTTGATTATTTGATTCTGCCCAAGTCTAAAGATTTCTTTGAATCCAGCTGACTCCCTAGAGCATATTAGAAACATACTAAGTAAATGTATAGGTTTATTGATTATCCTTTGCCAGAATTTGGGTAATATGCTCTGGGGGAAGAAAATAAGGTATCTTAGCCTAAATCCTTTCCCTGGTCTGATTAACTTTTTATAATTATGGTTGGTAATAACAATAGTTAAAGTGATTAATAATAATATAACTGTGAAGCTCGTCACTTCCTGTAATGTTTTATCTGTTTTCCTCCACACCCAGCGTTGAATGTCGTCACACTGTACTTTAGTTGGATAGGATCTGAGAATTGTTTCCTTGATTCTACTTCAGTAGGAACCGTTAAACTCTCATAGGAACTGATCTTTCCTAATCAGATAGAAAGCCCTATTCTCCTTTATAACAGGGAGCACTGATGTCTGTTCTTCAATGTGCCCTGGGAAACGTTGATACAAATAGTAAGATAAAAGGGAAAAGTCACACTAGTTAAATGAGAAGATGGAGACTTTGGGGGGGGGGGGTTGCAATTTTAATGGAAGATCCATTTGTGTCATCCGAGGCCTCAGGCACTATTAGTCTGATGAAGCCTTCCCTTTGGTCAGGCAGATCCCAAAGTGTGAGTTGCCACTTGTGTGTGTGGAATGTGCCCTGAGGTTTGCTTGTTTGACTTACGTGGGCAGATCAGATAACTTCATTCCTAAAACATACTTGGAAAAGGATCCTGTGTATCCTAGAGAAGAGTGGTTACTTAAGACCGTAGACTAAAAGGAAATCTCCTAATTCCTTCAAAACCTCAGTAAGAGTCAGCTTTATGGTATGCAGAGCTTGAACAAAGATAAAATCTCCAAATTCTCCTTTAGTCAATGCTTTTCTTCAATTAATCACAAATATCCTTTTTTCCCTCATGCTGTTATCAAAATGTAAAGTAACTAATTATTCTTAGCAGGCCACACACACACATATACAACTCAGGACAGGATTATCTTTTTTTTTTTTAACAGTAATGTTTCCTCAACTTGGTTGAAAGAGATGAGTCCTGACTCTGAAAAGGTCAGCATGGTCGTATGGATGTTGTTTGAGGAATCAATTGCATAATAAAATATATTGGATGGAGGCAAAGAAAAAATACCTTTGTAAAATTGTTTTTAGCAGAAATGTTTGTGAAGGATTTTTTTTCTTTGTCCTAAAGGAGTGTTTTCTTCTGAAAAACTGGAGCTGAGGATGAAAGTTTTCAGTTATGTCTTGCAGTTGTTTTGAGCTCCTCAAGGGGGAGCTTTCACCCAAGCAAAGTATAGGATATACCCATCTTGGCGATGCAACTTGGGCTTTAAGGGGGTACCCATTATCCATCCAGTTAGTCCTGGGAGGATTCTCACTTCAATAGGCAACCTTTGCTATTTTGATCTGAGGAGAGGTAACCAATGACTAATTACAATCATTTTTTAAAATAATACTATCAGGTTGTTCTTGGATATAAATTAATCAGCGTCGGTGTTAAGTGTCCCAAGAGATGGAAAGAGAATGGTGTCTCCGGTCAGTGGTAACACTAGGTCAAGAAAGCACCAGCAGCTAAGCCTTAAAACGTACTTTTAATTAGAACTTTTTTTGTAGATAGGGTTATTCAAACCTACCATCTCATCCTACCACATAAGCCATGCCAGGGTTTTTTTGTGGCTAGTATGAAAGGTATTACTACCATTTCTTAATAAGACTCCAAAAGTATTCCCACCTTAACACCAAATCCCGCCCCTTTAACACAAATCTATTTCAATGATGGAATACCTATTTGGCCTCATTTTAGATTTCTGGATGTAGAGACTGGTTAAATCCCACTCAAAGACTCCTTTTTCAAGAGTAAGAAGAAAGGTAAATTACTTCTTGCTGGTGAAATCAAAGTAAATTGGGTATGAAGAAAAGTTTCTTCTTCCCCAGCAGATGCTAGAGGTTATTTCTCCTTAAAAGAAAAAAAAAATGCCGTTTCTCAGCCTTTGGCTAAGATCAAGTGTAAGAAAAAAAATTAGATCTGGTACATTGTCCCTAAAATGTAATATTTGGCAAGTGACTGTTTGCTCTAATTCAGCCTCCTGATTATCCTCAGAGGTAATTTCCTTGAGGGGAACAAAGGGACAAACACATATAAAGTAACTCTTCTCTTCATGATTCTTGGAAATACACCACCCTTTCCTAAGAAATACAGTCACTTAAAGGAAAATGATACTTTTTCAAATGTCTAAATACAGTGGGAGGATTTCTGTGGAACAGAAATATTTGCAAACTCTTTGTGAAAGCATGCTTTAACCAAACACCTGGTGAATGTTGCACAGTTTATTAATGATTTGCAAAACCTCCAGGTTGGGAAATACAGCTATGCCATTATGATCAGTCATTTGGCAGATAGTCAAGCCTGACAGCAATTGTTTAATACCTTTTTACCCATAAAGACTGATTCACTGAAAACATTTGAGATTTCAGCAGATTTTCATCCCACCCCCTGACCCTGTACCAAATTGCTCAATTATCTTCCATAAAGAGTTCTTTTATTTTTTCAAATTTGAAGTAATAGAAAATGACTGTAAGCAATGTTATAAAATGTGTATGCTGTTGTCTCTACATGTCTAAGACCCTTTGAAAAGCTATGGATCATTCTTTGCCTTTTTCCTGTATTTGTTGAACCGCCATTGTGTACTTCAAATTGAACTAAGTTCTGTAGGACCTGAGATGAGGGTGAGAAGAAGTGTGACACAGTATGTCAGCCTTCAGAGATCTAAAAATATAGGTGGGGAGAAAAGAAATCCAAAAGTATATTAAGTATCATCTCAAAGAAATTTACACTTAATTGTCAATAGAATGATACATATCACAAAATGAACTCTATAGGAATCTTGTTGGAAGATCTCTGCGGGATGCAGTGATATATGCCGAATAATCTAGGCTGAACTTAAGATAGACTATTAAGAATTTGTAGGATCAGGAGAGTCAGAATGAAAGTAAAGGCATGTTGGGGTGGCGCCTGTGGCTTAGTGGGCAGAGTGCCAGCCCCATATACCGAGGGTGGCGAGTTTAAACCTGACCCTGGCCAAACTGCAACAAAAAAATAGCTGGTCATTGGGGTGGGCTCCTGTAGTCGCAGCTACTTGGGAGGCTGAGGCAAGGGAATCGCTTAAGCCCAGGAGTTGGAGGTTGCTGTGAGCTGTGTGACGGCACAGCACTCTACCATGGGTGATAAAATGAAACTCTGTCCCTACAAAAAAAAAAAAAAAAGAAGAAAGTAAAGGCATATTGGAAGGCCATACTAGAAAGAAAGGACATCCTAACACAAAGTGGATTAAATATGCCCAATGTGCTAGGGACAGTGCACAAAACTATATGATTAGAAACTATTTTTTATTAGGAAAGTGCCTTGCAATAAGTATCTTCATTGTATTGATTACCTATTGCTATTGAAATAGTACATAACACCCATCCTCCAAAATCAGTGGCTTAAAAGAGTAAATATTTAGTTCATGTGTTCACATCCTGTAATTTAGGCTAGATTTGATGAGTGGTCCTCTGCCCGTGGCTGGGCTCATTCACTTGTCTGTGAGGCAGCTGGCTAGCTATTTATGTGGGACAAACTCAATCAGTACAGCAAGAACAACCAAGGACCTCTGCCCTGCTATAATATTTCTTGCCCTCCAACATGCTGGCCCAGGTAAATCTCATAGCAATGGTGGAGGTGCAAAGGAAGAGAAATTCAATCTTGCAGGTGCTTTTCAAGCCTCTACTTGTGTCATATTTACTAACATTCCATTAGCCAGAGCAAGTCACATGGCTGGGGCCCCAGCACCACTCCAATGGAAAGTATGTCCTGCACATACATCGTGAACTATTCTAGTTACCTGTTGTTGCATAACACGACATTCCAAAACGTGGTAGCTTAAAAACACAACCATTTTATTATGTCTCATAGATTTTGTGAGCCAAGGATTCAGGAAGGGTACTACTTTGGTTCTTCATAATGTCAGTGGTACTCGAGGGTAAATAGACTATTCTGGGTGGTACAAGACACACACATGTCTGATAACTTGACTCAGCGTCTAGGCCTAGAAGTATTATCAATGCTGGTTGCACTCCACTCCAGCATGGTGGGATATTAGGTCACTCAAAATCCTTACAAAGCAGACATCCTAAAAGAATCAGCAACTTCCATGGCCTTTTCTGACCTTATCTTGAAATTTAGGTCAAAACTTCTGCTATACTTTATTGGTTGGCACAAATACAAATCTACATTTCCAGTAGGGGGGGATAAAGATATACCACCCCTCCATGGAAGAAGTGTAATAGAATTTTTAGACATGTTTTGAAATCAACATTCTCATTGCTTAAGTAAAAAAAAATTTACATTTTATATATGAGTTACTCAGCCCCTCATAAGGCCAATCCACCCAAGACCCATCCCATAAAAATATGAGACTCAGGCAGAGGGATCTTGTTATCAATAAATCATGTGCAAGTTCAGATGAGATTGAACCTTGATCTACCCTTGAACTAAAGACACTACTTATCTCCCCTTCAACATAAAAGGATGGAATAAGCATAGGTTAGCCACATCAGACACAAGTCTGTATCAATTCTGAAATTTAACCAGGCTCCCTAGGAATGATTCTTTCTTGGCTTTACTTTATAGGAGGTAAAACTTTAAACTTTTTCTATGAAGTAAATATTTAGACTTTGTTTGCCATGTATGATTTTTGTTTAATTCTATTCTTTTGCTTTTAAATGATTAGTTAAAAATGTGGAAACATCCTTAGTTCATTGGACATATAAAACCAGGCCACTGCCCAAATTTAGCTTATAAGCTGTAATTTACCAACCTCCATTATAGACTTGTGGTTCTGCCATTTGGGTCATTTTCCCTTTTCTACAAAAAACGACTTATGTTTATAGCTAAACAGTTGTCTTTGCATATTTCGAGCCCATAGAATTAGGGAGCTTAGAGCTTTAATTTGTTTTATTCTGTACCTGACCCTTTTAGTCCAAGCTGTCCAGTGTGTTTTGCCTAGGCAGTTCTCTAAAAAACTTTTTGTGGGTTTTTTAGGAATCTTACTGAAATTTACTCTGTTAAGATAATCTCTTAGATTCTATAAAATATTAGTGCATCTTATGTTTCCCACAGTATCACATTTTAGAGTGTTTCTAAGATTTCCACTAATATATGATGTGAGTCTCTTTCTCTCTCACTTTGAAAATGTTTTCTTATTTTACTTTCCTCATTGAAAGGCCTCTTAAGCTCTTTTGCCTACTAGCTAGTCTCAGAGTGAATGCCACCTGTTTATTTTTTTTGTTATATTAGCACCTCACTTCTGGTAATAGATTCTGTTGAAAGTTATTAGTTGCTACATGCAAAGAATCTCCAAATTTTGGACCTTGTAAAAAGAGGTATATTATATCTCAGAATGTTATGGGTGTGGAATTTCAGCAAGGTTCTGCTGGGTGATTCTTCTGCACCTTGTAAAGTTGACTGAGGTTATCTGCTGATAGTCTCCTGATAGCATAGAAGGCTCAAGGTACACTCACATAAAACATACGTGGCTAGGAAGATTTGGCTTAACTGGAACTATCCACCTGTACATGACCTCCCATGCACAGCTGTCTCAGAGTTATTAAGCTGCTTACCTAGCAGGTAGCTTTCTCCATAGCTGAGCAAACATCCTCACAGTACCAATAAAATGGGAAATGACTTTTTTTTTTTTTTTTTTTTTGAGACAGAGTCTCTCTCTATTGACCAAGCTAGAGTGCCATGGCATTAGCCTAACTCACAGCAGCCACAAACTCCTAGGCTCAAGCAAATCTGTGTCTCAGCCTCCCAAGTAGCTGGAACTATAGGCTCCCACCACACTGCCTGGCTAATTTTTTTATTCTTAATAGACATGAGGTCTCACTCTTGTTCAGGCCAGTCTCAAACTCCTGAGCTCAAGGGATCCCCCCCACCTCAGCCTCCCAGAGTGCTAGGATTACAAGCATGAGCCACTGTGCCCAGCCACGAATGACTTCTGTTGACAGTAAAGTCTAATGAAAACAGACACAAACCCACTGAGATCCAAGCAGGAGACACTATCCCCACCTCTCAATGAAAGGAGTGTCAAACGGTTTACGTCTGTGTTTTAAAACCACCATATGGACCATTAATGCAGGCATTATGTCATGTAAGAAATTTTTCATAGCCTTCATAGCACTTGGACTTGGGCTGACACAATTCATACTCCTTTGTACTCAGTGAGGTTTATCTCTCCTTCAACATTCATGCTCAAAATCTCTTTCGTGTATTTTCAATTCTTTTTTTTATCATGTACCCTGTTGAGTAAACACTTTTGAACATGTATTCTCAATATGCATAAATATCTTTAGGTATATACTTTACAAAAAAAAAAACCTCATGATTATGTTCGTTATAAAACATTTCTAAATAGCTAAAATAGATCTGATAAAGACATATAAAATATCTTGCTATTTGTCATGACTTCATATTATATTATCACCTGCTAATGTCTCAGGCAAGAAGATGTACTTTAAGATGATATTTGTACTTAACAATAGTGGCTAAAAATATGCATTTGAATTAGTCTTTTCTGATAATTTTTACATTCAGGGCTATCTTGTTAGGATGGAACATTGTTACTTTTGCCTGGTAGTGCAGCTAATTAAATGTTTTTCTTTGGAGTACAAAGTGCCAGCTTCATTATTTTATGAATTTTCAAGAACTGATTTATCTATTTTATGAGACAGTTTAGTTAAAATTAGTTATTATAAGCTACAAATCCACTCAGCCAGACACATGTAAATATTATGTTCCAGTACACTGGTCAGAAGCCAATGAGCATAGGCAACACCATCTCCTCAAGCCTGTGGAATTTCACCATTCTCTTGGGAATACTTAAGATACATCATGACCTTCCAACTAATAGATTCTTTTTTTTTTTTTAAGTTTAAAGAAATAAATATACAGCCTAACATTTTCTTGCCACTCCCTAATGAATCATCTGGCACATTCCTCTGGTTGCAAACACACATTCTAATGAAAACAATTGACATAGGTGACAGTCACTAAATATGTTGAGTTAATTAATAAAAAAAAAACCAGAGTGACACAAAATAGGTACTCAATATTTGTTAAGTGAACGATGAAATTGCTCTGTCTGCAGTGAAAATCAAATTGAAGAAATCTCAGTCATTCTCAACAACTCATCTCCTCAATGATCTAGTCAAAACATTGTAGAAGATTATAATTTATTTTCCTATAAAATGCATTCTCACTGAAGGCTGATTTCAAAAATTAACTTTCTGTATTAGTGAAAGTTAATTTTCATCCCCTCCACACCCATCCCATTTGTAACTTCATCTCAATATTGTGGGTTTTACATTTCATAACAGCCTCATAAATTATTTAATTTTCTTGAACAATTAGCTAAGTTGAGTTAGCGGGATTAATATCTTTTTTGTTCTTTTTATTGGGAAAGCTAAGGAAAGTCAGTTGAAATTTCATGCTTTAGGCTATGTAGAAAACCCATAACCATGCCGGGATTAAATTTGAAAATTCTGTCTCAGAGGCTTTACCTATGTTCCTTTGAGCCACTATGATCTTTGTTTGAAATAAAAGAAATCCTTGATGATTAACTGAGTGGACTTTTCTTTTACATCAGCAAATAAAAGAGCTTTCAAAACTAAAAGCAGCACAGCAAATTTAATAAGAATGATATTCCCTGGAATCTAATTACTATAAAACAGCTTATTAAGTTGGAAGAACCAAGATAATAGACTACCTTGGTTCTTCCAGAATCTTCCTTAGGAAGATGAAAATGACTATGCTGCCTACCTATGTCTAGAGGAGAACACATCTCGCTGAGAGCAATGGCAGGTTGTGGATAGAGAGGTTGATCGTCCTGTAAAATCTGAAATAGCAGTGGTATGTAGTTGAGAAGAGATTCACAGAAATAACTGTTGGGAAGGTCTGAGATCTAGAGAACGTGACTTAGCTTTCTTGGCAATAGTCCACATACTGGTCCACCTTCTCTCCAGGTACGTGTAGTTTGGTAAGATGAATGGTTGGCATAAACTTGGATAGACTTTTAGCAAGCCGTTTATAGCATAAGGGACATTAAGATACTATCAGGGGAGTCTGGTATGCAAGTGAGCGTAGGATTGGAGTATAGAAAGTGAACTCAGAAGGGAACTTATATATTGGGGAGGGGGAGATACAAGAAACTTGAACATAGATAAGGTCGAAGGACCAGGTTAGCTGGGAGTGAGAGAACAGCTGGGCATGTAGGTGGTTTTAATGAAGTTCAAACTGTAAAAGCTTGAATCTTTATGTTATTCACAAAGTGATAACAAAACTTAGATTATGGCTATGAGGATGGGGCAGAGTAGTACAATAGTCTGATAAGGGGGTTATTTGTATAATAGAGAGTAAGACGTGAAGTAGAAACCAGTCTATGATCGGTGTCACTCAAGGGATGTTGGTGATTGTGAAAGTACGTAGGGAAAAAAGGGGTAAAGATGCTATTGGGAGGTGACATTTGGAAGTAGCAGTAGGAAGATGTCACCAAAACTTGTTCTGGATCCACTTCACCATCTCTTTCCAAAGACATTCATCACAGAGGAGGAGATTCCTATTTTGTTTTTGTTGTTGTTGTTTGTTTTTAAGATGAAGCATTTGTCTATACATTGCTCTTCCTAAAGTAATGAATGCAAAAATGTAGGACTACTCTTTTCCACTTTCAACATTTTCCACTCTGTGTTTATTTTGTGATTTCTTTTCCTTAGAAGCATAAGAAAATATGCTGAATATTATTACTCATTAGAGAAATACAAATCAAAACCACATTGAGATATACCCTCAAAGCCATTAAGATGAGGCCATATAGGTCAAAAATATGTACATGTAAAATAACAAATGTTGACAAGGATGTGGAGAAATTAGAACTTTTGTGCACTGTCGATAAGAATATAAAATGGTGAACTAATGTACACAGCTATGATTCAATAAAATATAAATAAATAAAAGCAAAAAAAAAGAATATAAAATGGTACAGCCCTATGGAACACAGTATGGAGCTTCCTGAAAAGTTGAGAATATAATTACCATATGATTTACCAATCTCTTTCCTGGGTACACATCCAAAAGAAGTGAAACCAAGATATTGAAGAGATAATTTGCACACTCATGTTTATTACATTTTTATTTGCAGTAGCTAAGATATTAAGAAGAACCCAAATGTCCATTGACAGATTACTGGATGAGAAAATGTGGAGTGTGTGTATACACCCCCATACAATGGAATGTTACTTAGCTTTAAAAAGAAGGAAATCCTTTTACATGCTACAGCATGAATGATCCTTGAGGATGTTATGCTAAGTCAAATAAGCCAGTCACAAAAAGCAAATACTGTGACTGCACTTATATGAGGCATCTAGTGTAATCAAACTTGTACAAACAAAGTAAAACAGGGCTTATTAGGGTTGAAGAGAGGGAAATAGGGAATTTTTATTTCATGGGTATAGAATTTTAGGTTTGTAAGATGAAAAAATTCTGGAAATCGGTTGCAAAGCCATGTGAATGTAGTTAAAACACTTCTGAGTTGTACACTTAAAAATGGTGAAGGTGACTGAGTGCGGTGGCTCATCCTAGCACTTCAGGTGGATTGCCTGAGCTCAGGAGTTTGAGACCAGCCTGAGACCCCATCTCTAAAAACAGCAGGGCATTATGGCAGGTGGCTGTAGTCCCAGTTCCTTGGGAGGCTGAAGCAAGAGGATCACTTGAGCCCACAGCACTCTACTGAGGGTAACAAAGTAAAACTCTGTTGCAAAAAAAAAAAAAAAAAAGTGAAGGTTAAAAGTTGTATGTTACATATTTTTTACCATAATTTAAAAGAATGCTTAATGTTTGTTCTAGCTTCATTTCCCAAGAAGAAATACTACAGACTGGCCTGTCAGGAAGGTCTTGTGTATCCTCTTATTTAATACGCTTCTCTTTTGTAGTCAGAGGAAATACTTATATTTGGTTCAATACATTTCCTATAACCTAGTTAAAGTAACATTCCCCAGCCTTCTGATATCATTGTTATATTGCTGCATGAAATATGTACCTTTATGACCATAGAGAGAAAACCAGAAATAAGTCAATTTTTCTTGTTAATTATATGCACATATGATTTCTAGCTGCTGTTAATATTTATTTACAGAAAATATCTCCACATTGGCTTTCTTTATAGTCTGAAAATATGATATCTGAGAAGGGCCATGAGAAAGTCTATGAGGTTATTAGTGGCAAGGACCCAAAGGCGTTTTAAATTTGTTTTCAAAATTGTCAAATTCTAGGGCAAAATGGCTCATCTTTCTTTCCTTTTTTCGTCCCTCTTTCTCTCTTCTGTCCTCTCTTATTCCCTTTTTTCTTGTTAATTCTAACGTATATACAATAAAGCATATGGATCTTAAGCATACAGCTAAATATTTTTTTTACATGTGTGCATACACTTATGTAATCTCAGTCAGATCAAGACGCAGACTGTTCCTAGGACCCCAGTCTTCTATCCCGTGCTTCCTCTCAGTGTCTTTTGACTTCACCACTATAACTTCTGCCACCATAGATTGATTTTGTTTATTAACTTTTTATGTGTCTGGTTTTTAATACTCAACATTTTCCCTGTGAGATTTTTTTTCCATATTGTTGAATATAATTGCAGTTTGGGAAATATTATTCAACTTTCATTATTGAATAATATTTCATCATGGAACTATACCCTAATTACGCCATTCTATTGCTGAAGGACATTGGGTTACTTCCAATAAAGCTGCCATGTCATTCTTGAACATGTCTTTTGCTGGAAATAAATACTCCTTCTATTAAAATTTCAGATTAATATAAGGGTACATATGCTTGGGCTACATTATTTGTGTGTGTTAGGTAGCAACTGAGCTTACCAAGTGCCCCTTTTCCCTCCCCTTCCCTCTTCTCCTCCCTACCTGAATTTGGGGTTTTCTCTTGTGAGGGCCTGCAGTTGTTCAAATTAGTATTGAGTACGTGTGGCACTTCCTTTTCCATTCCAGAGATACTTTACTAAGGAGAATTTTCTTCAACTCCATCTAGGTAAATACTAAAGATATAAAATCTCCATCTTTTTTTTGCTGAATAGTATTCCATGGCATACATATACCATAGTCTATTAATCCATCATGGGTTGATGGGCACTGGGCTTGTTTTCACATTTTCATAACTGTGACTCGAGTTGCTGTGAACATTTGAGGAATGTTCCTTTTTTATGTCTTGAAATGAAATTGCCAAGTCTTAAATACATTTAGCTTAGAGTGGCGCCTGTGGCTCAGTGGGTAGGATCCTGGCCCCATATACCGCCAGGGGTGGGTTCAAACCTAGCCTTGGCCAAACTTCAATGACAACGAAAAAATGGCCAGGCATTGTGATGGACGCCTGCAGTCCCAGCTACTCAGGAGGCTGAGGCAAGAGAATCGCAGAAGCCCAGGAGTTGGAGGCTGCTGTGAGCCGTGTGATGCCACAGTGCTATACTGAGGGCGCTAAAGTGAGACTGTCTCTACAAAAAAAAAAAAAAATACATTTAGCTTAAAAGAAACCCCAGAGTTTTGAAAGGTGATCATTTCCATTTACACTTTGACCTGCAGTTCATAATAGCTCAATCCCTCCATGTCCTTGTCAGCACTTGGTATTACCAGTGCTTTTAATTTTAGCCATTCTGGTGGAATTGTAGGACTGGTTCATTCATGGACTAAAATAAGGCAAACTGAAGATAAATGAATGAAACTATAGGTTCAGGGAAAGCTTATAAAAGTATAAGTAGAAAAAAGTAATGGATTCATCTGTTTCTTTAAGTGTAATCCCAAGTGACCCATCTCAGCCTAATCCGTGGTGCCTGTCAAGGACACACTCTCCCCATTGAGTCAGAATTGTTGCGTGGGAAATCTGCATATATAATAACTGCTTTCGGTAACTCTTACGGCATTAAGGTTTATGTGTATGCCACTACTTTAACTTTTAATAACGGAAACTCCAAATTTCAACTGAGAAGAGTTGGGTTAAATCTACAATGACTATATTTTCAGGCAAACCATGGAGGCACTTCAAAATCAGGACTATTTTTCAGAAAATCCTCAGCCACCTTCATATCAAATGGTCTAGCATATGGGTAATTGGAATTCCAGATGGAAAAAAAGGCAGAATGAAGCTGAGGAAATATTTAAATTTTCTTCAGGAGGCCAAGAATTTTGCAAAATTAGCGCAGAAACCAAAGTACATATTCAAGAAACTCAGAGAATATCAAGCAGGACAAATATCTAAAATCAATCAAACAAACAGACAAAAAAGAAACCCATATCACACTAAATCTTGCCAAAATCCAAAAGTAATAGATTGCCTCTATTCTAGAGATAAGGAGACAATTTTTTCCCCAAGTACCCCATGGCCTTCTGGATTCAGGTAAACAATTGCTGGTTCTGAGAGGATGGTGCTGGTTTCTCTCCCTCCACAGAGTTTCTCCTTCCTCTGATTACTTTCTCTGCTTCACTTCATTGTTTTGTGTCATAAGAGACTTGTCAAATCCCTTTTTAGAAAGTCAGCCCTTTCAGGTCATTTCTCCAAATAATCTCTGTTTTAAAAAACTAATTTTGTTTTTGTTTTTAGTTTACCAATGGCAGCTCTTTACTAGAGCCTTCCTGTATGGCAGTAATAAACTATATATGGGTCATCTCATTTAATCCTCGTCCTCATGACTACTTACTTTATTAAATACTTATTCTCCTTTTTTTTTTGAGTTTTTTAATAGATGGAGAAACTATGGGTAGAGGGCCTTAAATTATTCAAATTTACCAAACTAATAAGTGAAAGCACTAGAATTTTTTTTTTTTTTTTTTAGACAGTCTTACTATGTCACCCTCGGTAGAGTGCTGTGGCATCACAGCTCACAGCAGCCTCAAACTCTTGGGCTCAAGCCATTCTCTTGCCCTGGCACAGGCCTTTTTTTTCTTTTTTCTTTTTAGAAATGGGGTCTTGCCTCTTGCTCAGGCTGGGCTCAAACTCCTGAGCTCAAGCAATCTACCCACCTCAGCCTCCCAGAGTGTTGAGATTACAGGCATGAGTCACCGTACCTGGCCCCAAACCACTAGAATTTAAATGCAGGTTTAAGTTCTATGCTTACTCGAGAATCCTGCTCTTAACCATTTTGGCTACACTGCCTTTCAAAATAAAAAATACATTATACACACAGACACCCTATATATAATGTTTATTAAAGTATGGCAGCCTTTATCCCCCATGTCCACTGATAATTAGCCCCATTTGCTCAACAAGTTAGGGCACATTTTATCCCTTTTTCTTTGTTTCCATTAGCCAGGTTGCAACAGTGACCGGGTTGAAATTAACAAATAATCTTGAATTTTTAAGAGTTGCATTAAAGAAACTGGCAGGCTGTCCCGAAGGCAGAGCATTCCCTCCACAGGTAGATGCTGGCTCAGTGTTTGTGTGGACATAAGAGATGAAGCACCAGAGCAGCTTTGTGCCCAATTCACAGTGCAGTGTGTGTGGGTGGACTCTTGACAGGGATTTGGATAAGCTTGAGAGATTGCTTACCAGGAAGTTTTTACCCCATTTCACTATGTATTCTGGCCGGCTTCTCTGTTTTAAGTGACTTGTAGCAACTAGTTAGTAATGTCAGATTTTTTTTTTTTTTTTTTTTTTTAATGAATAAAAACAAGAAAAGATCAACAAGACCAAGCCTCACCAAAGATCTGTGTTATCAAAGGTCATGTGGTGAGACTTGAAGATGGTTAATGCTTGGGAGTAATTCTGCTCATATTATCTTAGTAAATGCCAGCATCTGCTCTGTTAGACCAGAGCCATTTCCCCCCATCCCTCCTCCCTCGCCTTCTCCCCAACACATGCTCAGAAAATGTTTTTGCTACCCCTTCTTCTTTACTGAAGGAAAACACGGCCAAGCATTTCTGAGGGTTAAATGACATTCCACAGATGAAAGGTCAGGGTTTTACACATACAATAGCATCCTTTGGCCTTTGACCCTTTTGGCTTCTCTGGCTGTGCCAGTTCCCCTATAAACCCCAATCCCTAGACACTTTGTTAGTGTGGTTATTCTGCATGACTTGCATTTCTGTCTAGAAAACTTTCATAAAGTTTAAAGTTTTATCTTCTGGATTTTTCAGTGCTATTTCTCCATTTGCCTTTCCTCTGCATCTTACAGATTTCTCTCTGATATTTTGATCTTGCCTTTTACTAAGGGCTCTGCTGTATAAATGTTCTTTTTTAGTTTCTTTATTCTAGTCAAAGATCAGAAGTACTTTGGTGACCCAGCATCTCTGGGATATTAGATCTGGGTGTCAAATGCATAGAGTGTCTTTGACCAATGACCTAATAAGGCTTTTCTATGTCTAATTTCAATATTTGGTAATACTGAATTGTTTCTTTGGTAACATATGATTTTCTTCTTCTCCCCTGACTTCCTTATATTCTTTATGCAAGGTTTTCATAATTATGTATTGTATTATTTAGAATTAAATCTTACAAGCATGTGCTGTTTTCCTTACAGAAAGACAAGGAAATGGAACTCTATAAATCTTAACATTAAGCTTAAAATATAATTTATTGGGAACAAACAAAGGAAATGTAAATCATGTTCAAGAAAGGCTCCCTTTCATCATCAAAGTTGGACTGAAAGTCTTGTAGATACATTTGCAAGTGATAAGACATTCCTAAAATAAAATCTCAAGGTTAATTGTTAGAAGTGCATTTTAGTAGATATTTGAGCAATCCCAATGTCTTTAAAAATTGTATGTGTGTAAGAGAAATCCCAGCAATGAATCATATGACCTAGCTCTTCTAAAAGGTGAATTATCGTATATCTAAAAACTCCTCATGAGTTGTTAATGTTTTGATATTTTAAAGCCCAGAGCTATAATAATCTAATCCAAAATATATAAGACATGAGGCAAAAAAAGAAACTAGTAAGAATATTGCTTTACTATCAAGGAATATCTGAAAGAAATGTTTTAAGTTCAAATTTCAGCCCTGACTAGTTTTCATAGTGCTAGAAATACTTGCTACAAACACTTCCTGTGTGTGTGTGTGGGGGGGGGGTATGTGTGTTGAAAGAGACAAAAATGACCCTGAGGCCTTGGGTTGGGATGCATGGCACTGGAAAATGCTGCCCAAATTAAAAGAAATTTGATGTTAAATTAGAAATTTATGACTTTAAATCTAACAATTCTATAAAATCATTGCAAGGATGGCACCATCTAATTCTTCAATTTAGGCACATTTTGAGGCTATTCTTCACTGTAATAGTGAAGTTGTAACACTTGACATCTTTATGTAGAAGACTTAATTTAACCAATATAGTTTTCATTGAATTCAAGCTGTTGATGTGATGATGGCAATACATTTATCAGTTATAAGATGTTTTTTCAATCTCAGTTCTGTTTTTAGTGGCTGATCAGTATTCATTGGAGTCAACCCTTCCTTTGACAAAGGCTGTCTCCTGGCTTGTGAAAGTATATGTTCTCACAGTCACAACACAGTGGAGTGTGTGCTGATTTACAGATTTTTATAGTTGAAGGCATGCATTCTGCTATGCTCCATTACTCTGCATACAAAAGAAAACATTTCATGAGCTCACTTCACTTGTTGAGAAGATGCAGCTTCTGCAAGGGTCAGAGGACAGCACCACATTTCTCTTGTGGCTTTGTTGTCTGTAACTTTGACTTATTTATGTATCCAAGTGTCTCCTGAAACTCATTGTACAAAACTCAAATTTATAAAATTGAGGAATCAGTGAATTACTTTTTGTTGCCCTTTTGTCAAGTTTACAGATTTTTGTAAGAAATTTCTCCAAAATAATGTTCAATATGGTATTGTGATGAAAAGGAGAGGGTTTGAAGGGGTGGAGGCAAGATGGCCGACTGGAGCCAGCTTTCCACAGAGGCTCCCATCCAGAAGGAAAGTCAAAGGACAGAAGTTTAGCAAATAAGTCAATGGTTTGGAACTGAGCCAAGAGAGACAGTTGAAGAACACACATCAACTTTGCTAAGGCAAGCTGTGACACCAAGGAAATAAACAGTAGGTGCAAAATCCATCACCAAGCAGCTAGGAGTCACCTACCCCATGAGAACAGCTTGCAGTATACTCCATACAAACAAAAGAGCAGAGTTCTGATCTCCTACTATTTTATCCCTCAGGAGAGACCCTTTGAAAAGTGGAACTCCTTCCCTAGAGAGGACTTACGAATGTGCTATGGCACTCTCCTACCAGGCATAAAACTGTACGTATATACTCTACCTGTAATTGTGCACTCCCAGC
>CAUYON010115288.1:0-16592 GCA_963573935.1 Arctocebus calabarensis | reverse complement strand
TCCAATGTACTCATTCCTACTATGAAGCTAATCTATAGCTTTCATATGAAGGCTAAAACCCAGTTATAGCACAAGAAATGGGGAAAAGGGCAAGGGAGGGGAGGGGAGGGGGGAGGATGGGTGGAGGGAGGGTGATTGGTGGGATCACATTTATGGTACATCTTACAAGGGTACAAGTGAAAATTACTAAATATAGAATATAAATGTCTTCATATAGTGATTAAAAGACCATGAAGGCTATGTTAAATAGTTCAATGAAAATATTTCAGATTATATATAAAGTCAGCACATTGTGCCCATGATTGCACTAATGTAAAAAATTATGATTTAATAAAAAAAAAAATACTGGAAAAGGGAGAAGGGTAGATTCTCTATGCTCAAATAAAAGGGGACATTTCTGGATTAAACTCAGTTAACTGAGTGATTTTTTAATGTTCATTTTGATTTTCCAGGAGATGTTCAAAAGAAGGCTTTCCAAACATTTTATAGGTATTCTTTTCCAATGAGATTCACATGAGGCATATTCTCAGGAATATTTACTTTGAAAACCATGTGTTAAATTTAGACCTGGTGCCATTTCTTTCTCATATCTGTATACCAGTTATCACCCTTCTAAGAAAAACTCTACAGTTTCTTATTTCCCATGGGAAAGTGTCTGTCATTTAGCAGGACATCCACAAGTCAGCACAGCTTTTCCCTTATCTTGAAATTGCCACTACAGAACCTCCTATTTGGCCATGGCTGTCAACATTCAAAAGTTGACTTTTTACACCATCCCTGTGTACAGTGCCTTCCCAGCCTTCCTCCGAGTGTACATATGCCACATATAAGTCATCTTTTCCTCAATCAGGTCAATTGTGTTCCACCTCATTAAAATAATTCAAAGTTTTTAATCAAAAAGTTTATTTTAATGGGACAAAAAACTACCAACCCCTACCAAGATAGCCTCTGACTATCTTTCCAGAGGCAAAAATCCCCCCCCAGCACTTAACTTTTACCAGCACAAATCCCCTTCTCATCTCAGAGCCCTCCACTCTGCACCTGTGCCTGAGTTGATTCCAATGTGCTCTCCTGTCCCCTAAAGCTCAGCCTCTGTGAGAGGCCCGCCCTGCCAGTCTTATTAAAATCGCATTCTCTTTCTGTCCTCTTGTCGAAAATGTTTCCTTTACCCGAATTCTTGATCAACATAATATTTTATTGTTTGATTTATTTTCTCTCCCACAAGAAAATAAGCTCTATCCAGACATCTACTTGGATGCTCGGGTTCCTTCTGATTGTGTTTTTAAATGAAATAATGAATATATGATTCAAGAAACTACAAAGTAGAAACAGTAGAAACCATTTTCCTATACTTTCCCCTCACTGTTGTCCTGTAGAAATAGATAACAATATATATAGACATGACAGAGTGCATGATGGCTATTTGAGGACGTTCTTGCTATTTGGACTGCATTAAATCTTCCTCTTGCACAATTCCTCAATTCATTTCTGGTAATCTCCCCCCTTTAGTTGGGTAGGACTCTCTATCAAGATTGCCTATGCTCCTCAAGCCTAGAAGTGCACATCTGACACAAATGGTCTGACTGGGCCTCCTTTCTGACATTCTACTGCCTCGATGTCTGGAATGAAGGCTGGAAATGCTATGACCTCATTCATCCCAGGGAGGGCAACTCTTGAAGCTGCCTGGATTCCGACCTGCTTGATTTTTCAGCTGTGTTTGAAACTTGTGAATTTACCATCTGTTAACCTAACCAGAGATAGTTTTGTCTTTCTTTGTAAAGGAATGATGCTTCTGTGTGATTATATCTTACTGTGGTACATATCATTGTTGTATTTGTTTTTCTAGCTGAGGGGCTGAGAAATGTAAAGGCTGTGTTTAACCCTGAGGGCACCTCTGTTTCTCTCTTCACACGGAGCTACATAATAGAACCTTAGTAATTTTGTGAAACAAGTTTGTTAAAGAAACCCCCAGTCACACATTCATCATTTATCTACATTTAGGATAAAAAGGAAAGTTATTCCAGAGGGAATCTTTTAATCATTTTGATTAAAATAACAAGCATAAATCTAAATTATTTGGAAACAAATTCAGTATCATTTATTTAGAAAGTAGTAATGTGCCTTCAATTTAGATGCTCTTTGATTGCGATGGGGTTATGTTCTGGTAAACCCATTGCAAAGTTGAAAATGCACTTAACACATCTAAGTTACTGAACATCATAGGTTTGGCTTCCCTGCATTAAATGCTCACAGAACACTTACATTAGCCTAGAGTTGGGCAAAATAATCTAACACAAAGTCTATTTTATAATAAAGTGTAGAATATCTCATTGAATTTATTAAATACTGTACATTACATAGAAACTTCATTTTTGCACCATTACAGTCAAAAAATCATTAAACAAAATCATCCTATGTTGGCACCATCTGTATTTCAAAACAGATATGATGACAGTTGTATTTTGAATTCTAAATTTCAGTAAACATCACATTTCCTTTCCTAATCATAAGATCTAAAATGAAATTTTTACTTATGGTAAAAAACCTTATAACATTCAAGAGATATATCATAGGAGTAGATGATAAGTTATGTTGTCCAAATATTATATTTTGAGCAAAAATTTCACACTTAGGGACTGTATCACTTAGGTGAGCTACTTAGATGGCTAAGCTTGAGCCTCCTTGGCTGTAAGTATTTTCAATAATAGCATTTACCCCAATAAAAGGTGGTATAGATTAAATAAAATATAACTGAAGTGAAGCATTGACACATAGTCAGGAAAAGTTTATTAACAGTAACTTTAAACACAGAGTATGTGATACAGCACGCTCAATTTATGACAATTCTATGAATTAACACTTTCTTGAAGAATATGGACTATCTGTTTTGCAAACATCAATGGTATAGATGTCTTGTATACAGAAAGCTTTCAGTGTCCTTTGGAACCTTAGAAAAAATTAGTCAATTACATATTGCATTTGCCTTGTTTCCTCCTCAGTATGTCCAGATCCATGAATTTATGATGAAATTAAACTTGGCTTACATTTTATTTTTATGTGTTTCAAGAAGTTATGGAGCATCAAATGTATGCAAAACAAGATATGGGATTGTTTAAAATACTGTGTCATCCAGATAAAAATTATGCTCCATTATTCTGTAATATTAAAAACAAAATCATCATTTCATAGAAATCCTGTCAGTTCAAAATGATCCAAGCTATTATTATACAACACAACACAACGTTAGACAAGGGCATGGATAGTTCTGGATGTCTGGCAATCATTTTGTATAATTATGCCTTAAAATGTATCCTCAGAATTTATCAGATGTTTTAGGCAATTCCAAGTTGCATTTTCCTAAAAATATAAATAGATTAAAAAAAAGTGATACCTCAAAATTCTTCTTTATCTATACACTTCATTTTTTAGATAGAAATATCATAGCTTTGTTGAACTGCTTTGATTATATGTTTTCTGAGATACTTTTAATTGCATATTATTAGCAATTGTGAAAATATGATAATAAATATCTGCCTTTTTGGCTAGGTCTCAGGATTTGTTTTTTTCTGAGACAGAGTCTGTTTGTTTCTGGGCTAAAGTGCCATAACATCATCATAGGTCACTGTAACCTCAAACTTCTGAGCTCAAGTGATCTTCCTGCCTCAGCCTCCAAGTAGCTAGGACTACAGGTGCATACCACCGTGCCCAGCTAACTTTTTTCTTCATTTTTTTTGTGGAGACATGGTCTCACTATATTGCTCTTGCTGGTCTTGAACTACTGGCCTCAAGGAATCCTCTTGCCTGAGCTTCTCAACCTGCTGGAAGGTTGGATTACAAGTGCGAGCCACTGCACCTATAATAACTATAGCCATGGTTCCTTTTCAGAACCCTACCATCAACTCAAATTCACCTCTATATTTGTCAAATTAATCACTTATCTTCATCTATTCCTTATACACGCTCCTTGGTCAATGAGACAACTGCTTCCTGAGATGTTCTGTCCTGAAAACTTTGAGATTCGGCATTTGTATTTAAATCTAATTTTCCCATATAACCCAGGTATAGTATCCCTTAAAAATAATTCTTTTCTAGAAATTGCTTTAATGCTGTTGATTTCCAGAAGCCCAGCTTTTCGAAGAGTGTCTTAGATTATTACTACAGATTCCACCTTTCTCTACTTCCAATATTTTGCATTTACCAGTTTATTGCCAAGCAATGTTCACCTGCTTATCTTCTGCTCAGAATCACCCCTAGTACCCATTCCATCATGAGATTGCTGTAGATCCAGAATCTAAGTACATTCTTCTGCAGGCTCCTCTTCTTTTCTTCCCCTCCATAGAACCTGGACCCTAAGAAGATGGACATTCCCAATATCCCCGCAGGGACTGATCCCCCTGGCCCATCCTCTTATGCTGTTCTAGTGACATTTTCCTTCTTCCTTGAACAATTAAACCCAACCTTCTCTGAGAAGCTTTTGTGTACTCCTTCCAGCTCACATTCTTCTATTGCTCTACTTACCTAGAAATATTTATTAAGTGAATTATGGAAAAGCACAACTCTAAAATCCTTAAGATGATTTGAACTTTTATATGACCTCAAATAAGCACCTCAATAACTTAGTGGGTTTCTTGTGGTCTTCGTTTGTATGCATACATCTCTGTTTTCTTCACAACAAAAAGTGTGAAGGCTGATAAGAAGCATTGTGTGCACAGAAAAGTTCTGTTATAAATAGACTTTTATAGTTTCTTTTTAAAATAGAAGACTATATTATTAACAATTATACACTAATAAATTAGATAACTCAGAAAAAGATAAGTTTCTAGACACATGAAACCTACCAATATTGAGTCATGGAGAAACACAAAATTCAAACAGTCCAATAACAGGTAAAGATAGTGAATCAGTAATACAATGCCTCCTATTAAAGACGACCTTGGGAATAGATAGAATTGATGAATTCTATCTAACTTAAAAAAAACTAATATGCGTATTTCTTAAACCTTTTTGAAAGCATTGAAGAGGAAGAAATATTTCCACATGCATTTTATGAAGCCAAAGTTATGCTGGAAACGAAAGTCAGGCAAGTATAGAACATGCATAATAAAAAATAAAAAAGAAAAACTATAGGCCAATAATCCAGATAAACATAGATATAAAATCTTCAACAAAATACTAGTATACCAAATTCAACAACACTTTAAAAGATTATTGACCATGACCAAATGGAATTTACCATAGGGATACAAGGATGGTTCAATATTTGCCAATCTATAAATGTGAGACATCATATTAACAGAACAAAGGACAAAAATCATATGATCATCTCAACAGATACATAGAAAGCATTTGAAAAAATTCATCATCCTTTCATTAAAAAGTCTCAACAAAGTCCATAGAAAAGAAATGTACTTCAACACAATAAAGTCTTTTTATACCAAATCCATAGTGAGTTAATATTACACTCACTAAGAAAGAGTTGGACATTTTTTCTCTAAATGTCTTATCCCTGGATAAGACCAGGATAGCCAGCCACTCTCATCACCTCCATTTATCACTTTACTAAAAGTTCTAGACAGGGTCAGAAAGCAGAAAAAAAAAATCCAAATTGAAAAGGAAGAAGTTAACTTGTCTTTATTTGCAGATGACATAATTTTACATATAGAAACCCTAAAGAATCTGCCAAAAAAGGTGCTTAGAACTAATAAATCAATTCAGTAGAGTTGTAGAATGCAAAATCAACAGACAAAACAAGTAGTATGTCTATGCAGTAAGAGCAACCTCTCTGAAAAACAAATCAAGAAAACAATCTTATTTATAATTGCTACCAAAAGTTAAGTATTTGGAAACAAATTCTTCAATTTCTTTCATCAATGTTTTACATTCTTCAAACTATACTACTTTAAAAACTATAAAACTATACTGTTATAGTTCTCTTAAAACTATAAAACAGTGATGAAAGAAATTGAAGAAGATATAAATAAATGGGAAGCCATTCCATATGCATGTATTGGAATAAATAATATTGTTTAATTGCTCACATTACTCGAAATGATCTAAGAACTCAGTGAAATGCTTACACAAATTTCAATGATATCTTTTATGGAAATAAGAAAAATGATCCTAGCATTTATATAGACTTACAAAAGACCCAAACTAGCCAAAAGTGATCTTGAGTAAAAAGAACAAAACTGAGATATCACACTCCCTTAGTTAAAAATGTACCATAAACTGTTGGTAACCCAAATCTCATGATACTGGTATAATACTAGATATATAGACCAATAGAACAGAATATAGGGTGCAAAAATAAATCTACTTGTTTATAATTAAATAATTTTTGGCAAAAGTGCAAAGAATATACAATGGGGAAAGAAAAATACCTTCAAAATTGGTGCTGGTAAAACTGGACATTCACATGCAGAACAATGAAATTAAACTTTTATGTCACACCATAGACAGAAATTATTTCAAAATGAATTAAAGACAAATGTAAGACTTGAAGCTGTAAAACTAATATATTTTTTTTCCTAATGAAAAAGACCATTGGTCTGGGCAGTGATTTTTGGATATAAACTGAAAAACACAAGCAACAAAAGAAAAAAATAAAGAAATGGAATTGCATCAACATAAAAAACTCTGCACAGCAAAGGAAAAAATCCACAAGATAAAGACACAACCTGTGGAACGGGAGAAAAATACATGAACACCATATCGTTAAAAGAGGCTAATATCCAAAATACACCAGGAACTCAAACAACTCAGTTACAAAAAAGGAAATAACCTTACTTTAAAAAATGGATAAAGGCCAAGTCATGGAAGAAGCCCAAGTGCCCATCGACCCATGAATGGATTAATAAATTGTGGTATGTGTACACCATGAAATACTATGCAGCCTTAAAGAAAGATGGAGACTTTACCTCTTTTATGTTCACGTGGAGGGACCTGGAACGTATTCTCCTGAGTAAAGTATCTCAAGAATGGAGGGAAAAGTATTCAAAGTACTCAGTACTTCTATGAAACCTACTTATATTTACTCACACTTTCTTATGAAAGATAGAACACAACTATAGGGTAGGATGAAATGGAGAAATAGAGTGGGAAGGGAGGGGAGGGGAAGGTTTGATAGAGGGAGGGTAAAAGGTGGGACCACATCTATGAAGCATATTGCAAGGGTACAAGTCAAATCTATCAAGTGTAGAACATAAATGTCTTAACACAATAATCAAGTAAAGCTATGTTGATTGGTTTGATGTAACCATGTCAGATTGTATAAAAAAATCAACATATTGTACCCCACATATGCATAAATGTATTTATGATCTATGTATATATGACTTAATAAAGGAAAATGGACAAAGGAGTCAATAGACATTCCTCAGAAGCAAAATGCATACAAATAGCCAACAAGAATCTAAAAGGCTGCTTAATCATCAAAGAAATGCAAATTAAAACCACTGTGAGACAGGAGACATCACTTCACATCTATTAAAACAACTATTGTCATAGCAATAAATAAGTGTTGTCATGTTGTCAAGAATATGTAGAAAAGTGAACCTTTATACACTGTTGATGAAAATGTAAATGAGTACAGCCATATGGAAATAGTATGGAGGTTCCTCAAAAACTTAAACATAGAACTAATTTATGATCCAGTAATTCCACTATGAAGCATGCATTTAAAGAAAATAAAATCAGTACATTGAAGAAATGCCTATACTCCCATGTTCATTGTAGCACTATCTATAATAGTAAGGATGGGAACCACCAGCAGATGAATGTACATACACAATGGTATGTGTACAGGATGGGATACTACTCATCTGCAAAAAGGAGGGGCTCATCTGTGACAGCACAATGAACCTGGTGGACATTACGTTATGTGAAATCAGGAACAGGAAAACAAACACTGCATGATCTCAATTATATGTGGGATCTAAAAAAGTTGGTCTCATTCTAGTGCGGAGTAGAATGGCAGTGATCTGGGGCAAGAGCACTGGGTGTAGAGATTCGGTAGCCATCACTCAAAAGATGCAAAATTTCAGTTTGATCAGAAGGACAAGTTCAAACGACTGAATAAACAACATGGTAATTATACCTAATAGGAATGTATTGTATTCTTGAAAAATACTAAGAATGTAGAATTTCAGTGTTCTTCCCACAAATAACAACTGTGTGAGGAAAGGCATATATTAATTTGGTCTATTTAGCCATTCAATGACTTACACATATTTCAGAACATCATGACAGTAAATATATGCAATGGTACTGGTTAAATTAAAAACATAAAATAAATGTAAAAAAAAGTCCTGAATTTTAAATGAGAGTTAGATATCAGTGCTTTATGTCTAAAACAGACTATGATACAATGATATGTGGTATGTGTACCACATATAGAAAGAAAGGAGAAGCAGAGAGTTCTTTTTAACTTCTAAACCAAGAAATTTTATTTTTGCTTAAAGACAGCGCACGGATTCAAATTTGAAATTTTCAAAAGTAATTTCAAAAATGTTGAAAATGAATACAGCCAGTGTATGAGAACCGCACTCTCCTGTAATCTTATTGACCAATTTTGGATCAAAGTTGCTTACATAGTAAACCAAACACAAAGAAAAATCAAGAAAACTTAGAAACGTAAAACTTTTCTTTCTTATGTTTTCTACTTTCAAGACACATGTATGTTTTCTACCCCTATTTCTATACTCCAGATTACTACATAGACTGCTCACCATTTTATGAATAAATTAGTACATAATTTGTGTGTTTTTGACCTCTCCCCTCAAAAAAGACATAATTAGATTTCCCATTAATTGCAGCCGTGTGTCTGAGAGTTTACGAGGTTTTATCGTCTTCATTCATTTGCTTTACACCCACAGAGGGGAGCATGTACACCATGTTGTTCTACACCATAAAATTTTAACTGATGGTCTTCATCCATCATATTAATAGTCCAATTAAGAGAGCACAGCGTGCTGGGGTTCGACCTAACTCACCTCCCTGGCAAACGGCAGACAGTATTTCTAGTTAGATTCCTGGTATTTGAGGTCATCAAGAAAACTTCAAGACGTGACGTTGCTGGTCCACTGTTCACAACGCTAAATATATGTTCCAAGCAGTAAGATGTGCTTCCTGTAATCCATACCAGTAATTCATCTTGCCCAGGAAGTCGATGGCAAAGATGCCCTCTTAGTGCGCGTGAAACCAGTTCATCCTGGACTGATAATTACAGACGATCAAAGAGGTGACATTTTCCAGCGTCAGACCTTTCACCAGGCTTTTGATAGTCAGTTGATTAAAATACTATTATTTGTCTACATGACTCTCTTTCAAGGTAAAATGTTTCATATTATTAAGCAATAGAGTAGTCTTCACAGACTAAAGCTTAATCTAAGTAATGAGCAACATTAATCAAGGTCCAACAGGACTAATCAGGCTTCAGATAACTCCACCATTTAAAAAGTTTGCTAATGAGTGTTTCAAGTGGAAAGGAAGATTTTATTCACGAGTATCCACTGGAGACATTAACTCTCTCAGAAAGGCCACTGCTGCAGCCTCTCATAATTACCTATGAAAACTTCTTCAACAATGGTCAGAAATTGAATATATTTGCATAATGGGCGATTTCGGCGCCCAGCGGTTTTCTGAATAATGTGTTGCTTGTCAAACTTCATCTTAGGTTAGCATAATGTTTTCCGCTAGCCGCTGAAGGAGGCTGAGGCCATTTTGCATCACTTTTCTGTGTTTAGCACTGAGCAGACGAAGAGAAAGGATGAGCTTCCAAATAGATAAAATTTTGGGTGAGGTAGACAAGAGGATGAGACACATGAGGGGCAGAAGAGTGTGCCCAAACCTCTTAATCTCTTGTGTTTTTTTTTCCCCATCACAGCCTCCCAAAAGTGTCCACATCCCAGTGTCTGGGTCCTGTGATTATGTAATACAGCAAAAGAGGCACTTTGCAGGTGTAAGATAAAAATCTTTAGATGGGAAGATTGCATGCGTACTTACATAATGATGGGCTCCCCAAAATGAGAGAGCCTGCAGCAAGGGTGAGAGCTCGTATCATGGACAGGAAGGGAGACGGGCCGCTAACCAATGCTCCAGAAGAAGCAGAGAAGTGACCGGAGACCCCAGCTCCCTCCTCTTGTGCACTCTGGACCAACCGTTTCTAGCTCTGTGTATAACGACCTATTTTAATCTCACGGATGCCTACACAGACATACATGGGCTTTCAGATTCACTGCTCGAGAGCACAGGACTGCAAACTGGCCTCCTGTGGACCGAGGAATGCATTGTTACCTCGAGATAGCTCACGTATGCTCTGTAAATACATTTATGCACATTAGAAAAATGGGAGTACATACGGATAAAAGACATTCAGTCTTGCAGAAAATGTGTTTGACATTCTTAGGGTTTAACAATTTCTGGTAACATCCCATTGTCCACCGGGAATATTTAGCCCTCACTGTCCTGGGAAAGGGTTGCAGAGCTTAGGGGACTAACGTGAGTAACTTCTCCAGAGCGCCTTCCCACCGAGCACAGTGTAATGCCTTCCCTGACTTCTGCTCTCAGCATCCCTCCCTGGCCTAATCAACATTCAGTGCCTGACTCAACCTTCAGCACTTTTTCTGTTCCCTAACTATTTCCCTAAGATGCCTCCTTGGCAGAAAATTTCTAAACAATCCTAATGTCCTCTTTGTTCCTAACACCAAGTGCAAACACTCCTGATCTCTCTGTGACCCTTCATTTGCTGATTTTGCAAATAGCCTAATGAAATTAGGATGCTATTTAAGGAAGCTTACTAGTGACTGCAGCTGAGTGCCCCACTTTGACATTATTTTAACCCTTCCTTTCAAAATGTATCTGCAGAGCCTCTGAACAGGGCTTCAATTTCCCCTGGCCCAGGACCTCAGGTCCCCACATAGGATAAATAAAGAGTAACCAGACTCATAAGACACAGGCCACAGAATGGGAATGGTGCTTACTGGTGTCTCACTGCAAATGTAGCTCCCCAGGGTCTCAGGACTCTCAAATACACCACTCAGTGTGAGCTTTCCCTAAATGGAACCAACTCATACCCAGCATGGAGGTTGTTGAGCCAGATTGAAATGGATATGGTGTTAAGTTGTATGGTAATAAAGGTGAATATTATCAAATACAATATATCCATTTGCTCAAGGGGGCAAACATACTGAGCTAAATGGACCCACATAGATCAGCTGGACCCACATAGATCAGCACCCACCTCTCTCCTCAGCATCCTCCATGTGCAGAACATAGCTGCTGGGTGGAGGAATACTCTCCCTGCAAGTCATTACTCGTTCTTGACTCTGCTTGTTCCCATTTACCTAAGAGGATGTGCTTTTGTATTTAAAAAAACATAGCTAAATTTTGACCAAAGTATATTACTTAAACATTAATTTTTAATTCAACCTGTCCATATGTTGTTTAGGATAGTGCATCCTCATTTATAAGTGAAATATGTTTGTAATTTCCCTTTATAACAATATATTTTTTCCAATCTCAATATCAGGTGTATCCAGATCAAGAAGAATGATTTTGAAATATTTCTTCTTTTTCTATTGTCTATAAGATTTGGCATAACCTGTTTTTTGAAACTCTCTTTTACTTTATATTTATATTGTCTATTTTTTGAGACTTTGGAAAAAAATAAGAAGTTAACTGATTACTTCATACTGAGCCTCAGAATCTAAGCATTCTGTAATAGACATACTCTTATTTGACTATGTGAATGTTACTTTCTTGGCATTATTATTACTAATATTGCTTCATATTTTGGTACAGTAATCATCTGTTCTCTTTTCTGAATGTATTTATCTTTGTTCCTTCTTTACGTGGTTTTTGTTTCTAGTCCTTATCTTAAACATTGTTATTGTTATTAAATTTTAAGTCTTTTAAATTCTGTGAAGGCAAAAAGTGGAAACTTAACACATGTATATGTAAAAAATAAAAAAAAATTTTTTAAATAGCTAAAAGACTGCATGTGCAAAGTATTGATGGCATTTGTTGAAGTCTCAGAATCTCTGACAACTTGCTCTATTTATACATTTTTCAAAGCACATTTTTACCACACCCTCCCCCCTCTGTGGATTGTTGTGTCTTGAGAGAGTCCTGTGTTGAACTTGGAATTGGAGTTCAAATTTTACTAAGCCCATAGAAATGCGTATTTCAAGTGCTAAGTACAGATTTGTTATTTTGTCTAAATCGAATTGGTCACCAATACCTCAAATTCTAACATCATAGGCACTTGCTTAATTTTAAGCAGAACAGCCATTGAAAAGAAATACATTGAGAAAACCAAATCAAGAATATGAGCGCAAACAACACTACACATTTCTGGATTTCAGTAATAAAATGTGTATGTCTTTTGAAATATTTCCTAGGGAAGGAAGCAAAATTAAATGTCACAGGGGGGTTTCATATTTTTGATGTTTTCTGTGAATTGATTTTATTGCTGAAGTTTTTCTGCACTTCGTAAGTTTGTATATATAATCTTAACAAAGTAACTGTTCTAACAACCTTAACCAATGATATTCTTCTGACTTTTGTTAACTGCGGGGATAATATTCTAAAAATAATAAATGAAATAATATGAAAGAAATGTAGCTACCAGAAATACAACTCTTGATTTTTTTCCAAGAGTGCATGTAATTTGAACAAACGTAACATTAGGAAGTAAATTTTTATTATGCTGTCTACATTTAATATCAGAAACATTTTATTCCGTTGTATTGTTATTACATGCCGAATATATTTTTCATAAAATCTTAAATATTCCAAACGATTCTACCATATTTATGTTCCATAATCACTCACCCAGTGCCCTATTTTTGGACATGTATTTTACTACCTCATTCTCATTTCATAAACAATGTTGCAAAGCCTATGTGTTTGCTACATATTTTTAAATTCTGAGTGATATTCTTTGGGTACACTCTTAGAGGAAAACAATTTTGGATACAAATTGATATGGTTTTATGTTTACTTTATGTTCAGTTTCACTTTACAAACATATCAATGTGCACATTCTCCCGCAGCAATCCTGATTGTGTTTTTTCACTATTTTCCACCCTGGGAGATGGACCTGTCAGACTCTGCCCCTTTCTAGGGAGGAGAGAAAGATCCCAACAGCAATATGGGCAAAGGGTCACTTTCAGGTCTTAGCTCCGACCCCTACATCGTGTGCCTTGAAACTTTCTTTGGTAGAGGCTGCTCTGAGAAGATAAACACATCCCCTTGAATCTGAGCTTCTCGGGGTGGGAGTTATCTCTTCTGAAAATATAGGCATTCACTCCTGGAACCTTCTGGAAAGATGCAGCTTTTGTCACAGGAAATGAAGAGTGGAAGGCTTCAGCCTGAGGGTGAGAAGGGGACTCCCTCCCCTCCCACTGCGAGAATCCTGAGCTTCGGGCTCTGAGTTTCATTATAGTTCTCAGGAGGCTCCCTGGGTGGAGATGGTGTTGGTCTACAGCACAGAGGCACATAGCTCTGCCCCGGTCAGGGAAGACCCTGGGAGGTGGACTTGGCCATGACCTCCCAAAGTAGCCTCAAAAGGTAGGTGCAAGGGCAGGAGGGACAGTGCCCGGGACAGCGGGAGTCTAGGGCAGCCTCAGGCTTGAGGCCCACGGTGCTGCAGTGACCACAGGTGCTCGCGAGCCAGCAGACAGGGGTGTGAAAACCCTTGTCCCTACACTTTGATGGGCTGGTGGCATTCTGCAGGGTTAGAGACAGACACGGAAAGACATGCAGACATAAAAACCACTCATTGTTCCTGTAACTTTCCCTGTTTTCTTACTTGTGGGTTTAAAGGAGCCTTCCGTCATCACAGAGAGGGTGAGCTCAGAGCTCCCTGTTTTCTCCTTACATTTCCAGTTGCGCATTTCTCTTCTACAGAGAATGATGCATTTCTCTTTGATTCATTGTGAGGATTAAAAATGGGAGGGGGGTGATGACGATACCAAGGACAACAACATCTATTATATTGTGCCAAACAGTGCGCTCAGCCCTTCCCACACCTCTGCGTCTTCCAGGTGGCGCTGTCACAGCATACTGCTGTCAGACCTCTTTTGCAAGTAAGGAGACCAAAATCCAGAGGCAGTGGAGTGAGGCATCACAGTGCAGAGGGACCCTCAGTACAGGCTGCCGGGAGCTGCCTTCTCTTCTGGGCTGTGAACTGTAGAGATTCTCTGTTTTGCTATTTTATTTTATACGCTACGTCTTATTAGGTTGTAAAATTTTGTATAGTAAAGTTATTAAACTACTTTAATCTTTTACATGATACTGTACTCTTTCAGTATTTAGTGATTTTATTTTCTACATTAGTTCTATTATTTGTATGCTTTTTGCTATTATTGTTCTGAGAGAGTCTCTCTCTGTTGCCATACCTAGAGTGCTGTGGCATCAGCCTGACTCACCACAACCTCAAACTCCTGGATTCAAGCAATCCTCCTGCCTCAGCCTCCTGAGTAGCTAGAACTATAGGTGCCCATCACAACCCCCAGCTACTTTTCCTATTTTTAGTAGAGACGGGGTCTTGCGAGATCAGGCTGGTCTCCAACCCCGAAGCTAAGTGGATCCTCCTTCCTCAGCCTCCTATAGTGCAGAGATTACAGGTATAAATGTGCACGCCTGGCTCTAGTTGTATTATGTGGAGATGTACAGGTGATTTCTCTTCACCTCTATGGTATGTTTTAGTGTTTGTTTGCAATGTATTATCTATAACTTTAAAACAGAAATGCCATCCTTTCACATATTAAAGAGCTTCTTCTCTTGAACCAAATTGCAAAGCCATTTTCCCAAGTAAAATAAACGTTTCCTTCACTTTAGCTTATAACTTCTACTTTGTCATATTCTAAATGCAGAGAGGGAGCTGTACTAGCCTAAGATTTCTGCTATTGGTATTTATGCCATTGATCTATTTGCTGCATTGTTCTTGTTCGCCAATGTCACACTGAGTAACTATTATTTTTTAAAGTGTTTTCAAATCCAGATGAGTAGATAGCACTTTGTAATTAATTTATATATATTACACACAGAGAGACACGTATAATTATCTTATTCTTTTTTCCTAACAGATTTATATCATTTAATTGATTACACAATAGAGCCTCCTACAGCCTGTTCACACACATATGTGTATTACACATAGTATGTATATAATTATTTTTGTTTTCATCATTATATTTTTACTTAATGCTTCATTAATGTGGCTGCATCTTTATTTTTTAGAGTTATCTTCAAAATAACCAAATGAAGCTTTGTTTTTTTTCCTCTACACATGACATACGTCTCTTATATTTACTTCTAAATTTAATTGTTTGTATTTATTTACTTAACACTTCCTTCCCCTTACATCTTCTGATCAGTCAGCCCGTGGCTCTGACGCGATCATACTGCAGCCGCCCTGTTTTAATTTCCTGGCCTTCTCTCCTGAGGTCTGGCTGCTTTTCTCCCCTGAGGTCTCATTCTTGGTCCACGGAGGGAGCCCAGCAGAGGCCTGTCTCACCGAAGGTTAGCTTCAAAATCGGAAGGAAACAGAAAGAGGCGAGAGTCCAAAAGAGTCTCAAATGTGCACTAAGTGACACATGAGGGGAGGACCCCGATTGTGTGGGCTCTTCCCAGTCTGAGCAGCTGACCGTCCCTCAGCCAGGCCACCACAGCACCTGACCAGTGAGTGGTTACTTCACAGATGGCTCCTGGGTCTTCCTTTCCACAAGATGAATGAATAGCAAGTTGGTGGGAGGGGGATGCTGAGAGGCTGTCCGGTGGTGGGGGCTCCCCCTTCTGCAGACCCATTGGGCCCTGGCGTCTGCCCCACCTCGCCTCTTCTTCTGGGCCTCGCGGCCTGCTGACTGCACTTTCTGGGTTTCAGGGACATGCTCACTTCCCTGACCGGGTGACAGCCCCTCTGCTCGCTTTGCGGCTGTGTGCTTGCCCCTTTTTATCGCCTTCCTGACATGTTACAGGGTGGCAGGGAGAGAGCAGAAAAGCACACGTCGTGTCCTGTCGGGATGAACCAGGGACCCGTGCCTCCCTCAGTCCTCCTGCCCGGGTTCCCCGGGATCTTCTCCCACTTGCTCGGCTGTCTCTCACTCTGCCCTTAGAGCCCTCTCTCTCTCTCTCTTTGGCAACTTCCCTGTGAGTCCTTTCCCAGGGAAAAGCTTCTGAAAATCCTATGACATGGCGTCCTAAAGGCAGCGTTTTTTGCCTGGTTTAGGGAGTAAACGATCTTGCATGAAAATGAACTTTGTTTTCCACTTTAAAACACTTTGTCATCCAGTGTTTAAAAAGTTAAGTGTAAAATGGAAATATAGTCAGATTGTCAAAAATGAAAAATAATGATGAGAAGACAGCAGTTGGGGAAGAGCTGAACCTGCAGAGCCCTGTGTCAACACGCCCAGATCACGGTGTCAGCACGCCCAGCAGAGATCACGGTGTCAGTGTTGCGTGAACGGAGACGCGAGGGACAGTAGCTTTGCCCCAGGTGTAGAGACTCGTACCTATAATTATTAGGGGAAATACAAGAAACAGACTACACACTCTCCAGGTGGCGTGTAGCAAATTGTCTTTATTCTGGG
>CAUYON010115284.1:0-17884 GCA_963573935.1 Arctocebus calabarensis | reverse complement strand
CCCCCCCACAGGCAACAATAGGAAAAGCAAAATCAAACCTTCCCACTACCACACGCCCCAGGGTACCACTTTGGAAAGTCCTTGGGTGATTGGCCCAGTTGAAGAGTCCCAATCAATTGTCCCAGCCAGCACCGGTCTCAAATGGAAGAGTTAAAAAGTCTCTGGCAACTAGATAGCAGGGACCTGCTGGAAGCTCTAGTATAACTCGCCCTGGTGCTCTGTGAGCTCAGGAGGGCCCCCTCAGCAAATAGATTAGTCTGGGAAGGGTGATGCCTCCTTCCCCATCTTGCTCCTCTGTCACACCCAGTCGGTGGTAACCCCACAGGCCTGTGATCCAGTTTCCTACAATGAGCAGATGATCCAGAGGTTTGCGCTGACCTGGGTCACAGGGAGGTCTGTGGTTCCTCAGCCAGTCCACCACTTCCTGTCACTGGCAGGGGGAGGTGAGGCCTGACAACCTGGATACTTGATAGGGGCTGGGGCAATTCACTCAGTTCTGGCCCTGTCCCTGATTGATGTTGCTGATAGAACAGAACAAGTTCGCAGAATTTGTTTCTGTCACAGCTATTTCCCCCTGATTAGGTGTTGGGCTGCAAATAGGTCTGACCCAGTCTGTGAGTTCCAGCCCTTTGTCTGTGGCTTCCATCCCCTGAGGGCCAGGAGCATCTGAAGCTAAATAAAGCAGCCTCTGCCCTGGGAGTCAGCTGACTCTAGGAGTATTCTAATACCTGCGCTCCATCCTGTCTGGTACCGCCTCAGGCATATCCATCACAGGTCTTGGTTGCTGGTCCACGCTGCCAGTGGCTGCCACTGGAGAAGCTGCCGGCTTCCCCTGGCAGCCCAGAGAGATGGGGAGTGTCTCTGCACTGTGCCTCAGGGGACCACCTCTCCAGCTCGGTGTTCTCTCAGCTCACTTTCCTCTCACCATTTCCGAGATGGAAAATCAGCACAGATCAGCAACAGTCCATGCGCTGTCCAAAACCCTGGAGAAAATGTCCAAGAATCTGGACTCCATGAGGGACAGCCCTCCAGACCTTGGGGTGAGAGTGGAGGGGAGTGCCAGGAGTTCAAACTTGCAGATAGAGAATATGTACAGTTTTATGCAGTTTTATGCCTGGTGAGAGAGTGCCATGGCACCCTAGTAGGGGAAGGAGGTCTGGTTTTTAGAGCATCTCTCCCATGGGGTAGAGTGGGAGGACATCTGAACTCTGCTCACTTGTTTGTATGATGGTATGGAGTATACTGCGAGCTGCTCTCATGAGGGAGGGGACTCCCGTCTGCTTGGTGGTGTGCTTTGTACCTTTTTGTTTGTGTCCTTGGTGTCTCAGGTGGCCCCTGCAGGGTTGATGTGCATTCTTCGACCTTCTCTTTTGGCTCAGATCCAAACCGTTGGCTTTCTTGGTAAATTTCTGTCCTTTAACTCTCCTTCTGGGTAGGAGCATCTGCAGAAAGCTGGCTACAGACCACCATCGTGGCTCCTCCTATCTCCTTCCTATTTTCCTGTGTATCTTATTTTATATTTTCCCCTCTATGTGTGAGCATAGTATAAACAGTATTCCTTATTCTTGCCATGGAGTTAAAGTTAGACACTCTACAAATTGAATGAGAGGTTTCCTGGTTGTTGGTCTTATTTACATTCATATATCCAAAAGTTTCTTCATATTTAGGTTCCTATAACATCTCTCTATGAGATATAAATCAAAGAATTGGAAATATTTATAAATATTTAAATTATGTGTTTCAAGGAAATTTAATTTAATTTAATTTAATTTTAGCAACAGTCTCTATCACCAGGGGTAGAGTGCTGTGGTTTCATCATAGCTCACAGCAACCTCAAACTTTAGCCTCAATCTATCCTCCTGTCTCAACCTCCCAAGTAACTGGGAGTACAGGTGCTGTCATAATGCTGGAGTAATTTTTCTGTTTTTAGTAGAGATGGGTCTTGCTCTTACTGGGAGCTGATCTTGAACTGTGCTCAAGCTACCCTCCCTCCTCAGCCTCCCAGAGTACAGCCTCCCAGAGTAATTCCCACCATGCCTGGCTGGAAAATGCATTTTGATCATGGAGGAAAATACTCTAATTTATGACTAAATATATTATTTAGGTGGAATTTTAGCATCAAGATGATTGGGTAAGATGCTAAAGATAGGAATCATTAGATAAGGAGAATATATATATCAGTTTAGTAATGAATGAACCTTCTTGGGGGTAGCTTCATGGACACTTTCAGTTGAATTTTTTATTTGCTAAAAAAACAAAAAAGGAAAGAAAAAATTACCTGATTCAATAGTTTTTTCTCAGTCATAAAAGGATATAAAAGGACGCAAACAGAAACATTCTCTCTCTTTTTTCTGCTCATACCTATCTCATAAAGTAATACCAGGGGAGATGACTCCTGAGCATTTACATGCAGCTTAGCAGTTATGAGCTCAGCCCTTGTCAATTAGTACTTGAAGAACTTGAGCAGGTAACTTTACTTTTCTAAGCCTCAGTTTCTCTATCTGTAAAGTGAGGATAATAATAATACTGTTCTCATATGGTGTTGTCGATATTAGGTGGAGATAATGTGTGTAAAGCTTTGAACTCAGTCAGAGTTCCAGATTGTTATCATCATGTTATTCAGAGAATTTTTTTCACATGCAAAGGAAGGAGGTGGTGGAAACATAGAGGTGAAATACAAAGTGGCTATGAAGTTCATGTGCAATTTAAAATAGTTGTCTATTTTAAACACATGAACTTTATAGCCGCCCTGCATTTTCCTATACTTAACCTAAAGGACCAGAGAACTTGAGGTGTAGTATTTTTGCCTGAAGATAATTTTTTTTTTAACTTCTCTACTTTCTGTTTTAGTAAAATGAATTCAGAGAAAATTTAGTAAACATGAAGATGACTGCCTGAAGTTGCTACGGAAAATGTGTTCAGTTTTTTTCTCCATCTGATTTGGTTAGAAAGTGGAAGGAAACCCTTTTACTCTCATTCTATCTTAATATGGAAATTAGAATTTTGAAGTATGAATATCATTAACATTTACCTGTACCTAAATGAAAGTAATTGTTCTTTTGTTGAGTAGAAGAGGGGTAATTGCCATTAACCTTACAGTTTTTATTTATATTAGAATAAGAAGGAAAGGCTGGTACAGCTAACTATCACTTTATAAAATAACAACTTTCCAGACTAATATTCCGATTATCAATACCTATTATTTGAATATTGAATGTTATGTAAACAGAACATTAGGCTTAAAATATGACATTCTACTAATCAATTTGATGCACAGAACTCCAACAAAGCAGTCACTAACACTAGTTTGAAATTATATAAATAGATCTTCTCATTGATATATTTTCAATCAAAAGACCTATTAATGGCACCAAAGGCCTCCAATTAGAATTTTTATTTCAGTAAGCATTTAGGCAAAGCATTGTATTACAGTGGCAGAAAGATGACTAAAAATATAATATCTGTTCAAAGTAGCAACTTAAGGGAGAAAAAAGAGAAAGGAAAAATATCTTATGTTCACCATTGATTGGGAAGGGTAAGATCTGGGCCGTATGAGGTACAAAGGGTTTTGCATGTTATTGGCTGCCCATGGCAAGTAGCTCTGTGTCTGCCTTTTTTTGGTATTCAGGGTGTATGCCACTGGGACCCTCTTAGGATTGCCTTCTGGCCTTTCTTCCAAACATATTTTCCTTTCAATGAACCAAATTTTGGTAGAGGGCTTTGCCTGACTTTTGCGGTATTTTTGTTCAGTTGGGGTTTGGTGGTTTTTTGCTGCAACAACTTGTTTTATGGTTTGAGTTCTGCCTTTGTTTATGTAGTCACTGAACTATTATCATCGTTCACTTCCCTTTTATTTGTCATTCTGCAATGAAGAATAAGATACAGAGCGCATGGGGATGAGAGATGTGGGAGGAAAAAAGGGGAGTAATGGAATTTACAGTTATTACATAACATAACAGGTAATGTCTCCAGAAGGTGAGATCTTCATCTTTTTCAGAGTAGTCTTCCTTACCTGGGCTGTGGAGAAGCCCCGAATTTGCATCTAGTAAGTTAAAAAGATCTTTCCAAACCCTAAAGTATACTTTTAAGTGGTATGTTTCCCTGGCAGGGACAGTAAGTTAGTGCTAAAGATATTCAATAGTTCAGGGAAATTTCTAGATAATGCTGTGTTCTGACTTCCAGAACAATTCAGAGACTTTGTCACATGAGTTTTGTTGAGTATTCCCAGAGCACTGCCCAAGAGAAATGCAAAGCTCCCAACTAGAACATCGCAGCTTGGGTGCCAAAAATAAATGATGTTTATAGTAGATTCATATATGGGTCTGAGGAAGAAGGAATAAGCCACAAAGGGGAACATGAAAGTCTGATGATAAAAAATATAAGCAAAGCTTAATTAGTAAATGAATGAATGCTGCAAAGAATAGTTGCAGAGAGTAGTTGCTGAGCCTGACCTAAAAGTCGAATAGTGAATTTAAGTTTTTCAAGTGATAAGGTCTTTAATACAAAAAGGAAAGAAAATGGAAAATGTATCAAGGTTATATGATTTTTGTGGTTGCAGTTACCAAGCTAAAATGTTTTAAGTATAGACGAATTCAGCTGTGTTTCCTGTTGGCAATATATTTCAAATTGTTGTTCGACTAAATTGGCCTGGGTTATACCCAAACACAAAAGATCCAGTTTCTGGTTTCCCAAAGAATCATGAAGCAATTAATGCGCTTAACTTGTTGATGTCAATATTGCCGAGCATTAATAGGATGGTCCTCTTTTTTCCTTCATGGAGTGGCTAAGTTTTTCTTTTTTTAATTGAGGTGTTGTACTTATTCTTGAGTAGAGGGTGATATTACATAAAATGACCTCAATTTTACTTTTTAAGCAAAAAAGTGTCTGATTTAGAGTGTCTGATTGTCTTGTAGTTTCCAAATAAGGTCATCCAGAGCAGCCTTTAAAGGTCAATCACAATATTTACTACGTTGTACATGAGCGTGAGAAACCCTCTCCATTTTTTAGTTTCTTATTTCAATTCATTTATAATTTTAGTATTTTAGGTAATATGTGGCATCGCATAGCATAGAGATTTCTTTTCAGTCTTTGAAAGGATGAAGGAAAAAAGTTACCTTAAATATGAACAGAGAAGTGATAAATGTTGGAAAATTTCTCCTAAATTATAAAGCATTTATATTTCCTATTCCAAAACAACATGCCATGGGACATGTTTTCTATTACATTTCTAATAAAATCCTATGGGAGAAATGAAAAAGCAATAGAAATTTCAGGAATACTGGTTGTCAATCCACCTGTTGATTACTTTTAAGAGTTCTAATCTTGTAGGTAGGTAAATATCTTAATTAAATCCTGTGCTATTTCTGCACTGGGAAATTTGAGCCTCTGTATGGTGTTTGTGCATATACGTCTAGGCATGCACCAAGAGAAACTATTACGTTTTTACGAATCCAGATTCCTAGGTTTGCTATTCATCAACACTGGGTGATCTTGGGCCTGAATTCCCTCATTTGGGATAATAACGTCTCATTGACAGGCTGGTTGTAGGAAATGACATGTGCCTCTATGGAGCACAACACACGGGGACACTCAGGAGAAGTTAATTGTTGCCTGTTTTCACACACTTCTGCTAAAATATTGAAACAACTCTTTTAAAAATTATCACCATCTTATTTGCTGGCTGAGGTGCCTACAGTCATTTTTTTTTTGACTTATCTTATTCATTCACTTATTCAACTATTCATTCATTCAAAAAATATTAACTTAGGCAGGCGTGGTAGCTCATGCCTGTAATCCTAGCACTCTGGAAGACTGAGGCGGGTGGATCGACTGAGCTTACAGGATCAAGATCACCCTGAGCAAGAGCAAGACTCAGCCTCTGAAAATAGCTGGGTATTGTGGCGGGAGCCTGTAGTCCAGCTGCTTGAGAGGCTGAGGCAAGAGAATTGCTGTAGCACAAGAGTTTGAAGTTGCTGTGAGCTATGACACCACAGCATTCTACCCAGGGTGACAAAGTGACACTCTGTCTCAAAAAAAAAAAAAAATTAACTTGGTATTATGTTCATTCAGAAATGAATAAAAACATGATCCCTGCTTTCAAGATGCTCACAGGTTAATGAATCAAATTAATTATGGCATTTAAAGCGGGTCTTTTCACTAAGTCACAAATATCTGCTTCCCATTTCAAGTACACCATCTGACATGGTTGAGTTATATGGTTCCTTTAGCCAGGGGTTCTCAACTCTGGCTGAACACTAGAATCACTGGGAGAATGTTCTTATGTACATGAATGCCTGGTCCCTACGCAGATCAATACGTCCAAATGTCTGAGTGTACGTGTCTTTAAGCTCCTAGGTACCATCAAGGCAGGCTCAGCTTCCTGGCTTTATTTTACATGTTACTTTTTTGTTTCACATTCATTGAGTACCCCACTTATTCCTCTGTCTTTTCTCTGACAACCTCCCTCATCACCTTAAGAGTGCAGTTACACATACACCTTTCCAGGGAAACGTTTGTGATTCACTCCCTAGAGCAGTAGTTCTCAACCTTCCTAATGCTGTGGCCCTTTAATACAGTTCCTGTGGGGCGCGACAGGCTGGTTGTAGGAACCACTTCCCTAGAAGCGGTTGAGAACCGCTTGAGAACTGGTTGAGAATCGCTTCCCTACAGTATGCTCCTTGTTTTGTGTGGGGCCTCATTACTCCTATTCATTATTTTTCCATTTGAATTTCCTGGATGAGTGAAATTCATAAGTGCTTTCTTTACTTATTTCTTTTGCTCCCACATTAGTGAAGTGTGCAAACTTCTTGTGGGAGAGAAGAAATGTTTTATTTTTTGTGTATCATCTCTCAGTGACTTTTACATGGCTTCTGACCACAGCGAACACTCAACAAATGCTCATGGCCAACTAACTGACTCAGTTCTGGTGAGCTGACTTCTTTCCCCAATCTATTTTGGTATTAGCAGCTGTAGGATATCAACATGAATTGATGCACTTTTATCTTAACTTTCTAACTCCAGATTTTAATTTTTCATCAGTCAGTTCCTTGGAGATTAATTCCTTCTTTTCTACTAGTGCAAATGAAATAGTTTAAAATTTCTTATCTTTAGGCAATTCTTGGGGCTAACTGTACTTATGAAGTCCGTATGTGATAAAAGCTGGAGTGTTGAATTGTGTATTCTTCTTAGGTTCTTCAAGTCAGGGAATCCATGTCATATTTATTTTGTGTCCCTAGTTCATGGACAAACACCAAGCATACAATAGGTGCTCAGTAAAGATTTGTTGTATTAATTAAATGAGTTTTTTAGTTAAGGTATATCAGCAGAGACACTCTGAATTTATCTATCATGCAGATTTTTCTGGAAATCAGATGCGTTTATAAAAACCAATTTTTTTTGCATTTATCTTTTTATTACTCACAAGTTCTGGGAATCAAACTTTCCTTTCTTTTATCACTGTGCCTCCCTTGGCTCTTCAGTTTGCTGACATCCTTTGGGATTTTGCGCTGGCTCACATAGGTCATTGATCTGTCTGGCTGTCTGTGGAGGTATGAAGAACACCATACCTCAGAGCAATTCTGATTTATTGCATACAACACACTTTTTCCCTGAATCTCATTAGAGAAAACAAGAAAAATGTTAAAAAGTAAAATAATATAAATGTCAGTCAACTTATTTCACTCAAAGGCAATCACTGGAAATTTGGGGTTTATTTCCTGCCAATCTTTTTTCTATGGATTTTGTAAAAAGCGTGATTATATCTAAAAATCCAAGTAGTTATTTAATTTTGCATTTGGTTATAATCATTTTTTTTTTTTTTGAGACAGAGTTCCATTATGTTGCCCTTGGTAGAGTGCTGTGGCGTCACAGCTCACAGTAACCTCTAACTCTTGGGCTTAAGCGATTCTCTTGCCTCAGCCTCCAAGTAGCTGAGACCACAGGTGCCCACCACAATGCCTGGCTATTTTTTTTGTTTTTGTTGTTGCAGTTGTCATTGTTGTTTTAGCTGGCCTAGGCTGGGTTTGAACCCACCAACTTTGGTGTATATGGTTGGCACCATAACCACTGTGCTACAGGTGTCGAGCCAATCATTTAATAGGTTAAACTGCTTTTTGAATGTTTATAAACCATTTCAGTTCTCCTTAAGGGATTTATTATATACGGCATATTAAAAAATGAATGTGTAATAATTTTAATAAACCATCTTCTTGTTGCTAAACTTTTGTATGATACCATATTATTTATTACCATAAACAATCCTGTGATAATTATCTTCATGCATAATGATTTTTCTATAAATTGGGTTATGTTCCAGAAGTTGTGTCCAAGATTATGAAAATTTTTGCATTCTTGAGACATCTGAATAAATTACTTCCCAAAGGACTGTAATCTTCCACAGCTCTGCCCACAGTGCATCAGTATATTTTCCCTTTCAACTCTTGTCAGCTTTGAGGACATAAAATGTTCTTTAAAATTAAAGTGTTCCTTCTTTTTTCTTGTAGAGACGGAGTCTCACTTTATCACCCTCTGTAGAGTGCCATGGCATCACACAGCCCACAGCAACCTCCAACTCCTGGGCTTAGGTGATTCTCTTGCCTCAGCCTCCCGAGTGGCTGTGACTACAAAATGCCCGCCACACGCCCGGCTATTTTTCTGTTTTGCAGTTTGGCCAAGGACAGGTTTGAACCCGCCACTTTAGGTATATGGGGCCAGCGCTCTACTCGATGAGCCATAGGTGCCACCCTTTTCCTTATTTTTTCATATTCACATATGAAAGATAATTTTTATTTTATTTAAAATTCCCCTGGAGGATTCCATGGTGCATGTCTTTAAGATTTTACTCTATTCACTTTAGCACGCTGCCACACCAGCTTGTGAATCTCTCCACACCAAGACTACCCTGATGCGGTTGTTGATGTGAAGCGTACAGGTCACTTGCTCATTCTGACTGAGTGCTGTTGGAGGGGGGTTGGCATGTGTAGCTCCACTTGTGTTCCTGGAGGCAGGTTGGAGTACATGACTATGGACGTGCTGCTAGAGATGCTCTACGTGTCAGTGTATGTTTTTGTAGATTGAGAATATTCCAAAAGAGAAACTGCAGCTTAATTCTTTGGCTAGAATTTCTCATGTATGAGTTTGAGTTCTAAGCGGGAAGAAGCTATAAAATCACAGGGCTCCTGTAGACTTCTCAAAATAAAGTTTCTTTGTGAACGATGGGAAATGTGGGCCCTTTGGATGGCTTCAGTTGTCTCTCTATCCTAAGATATTTCTATATCTTTAGGATGTTTCTGTATTCCATCTGTTTAACCTTTTGGATTCATTCTCATACCAAAGAGAGAAACGAAGCATTTTTATTTTGGCAATTGGCCTGCTGCTGAACTTGTCAGAGGGAAATGTAATTGAGGGACGTGGTCAATTTTGCTGGAGTACTGGTTTTTAATGTCTCATGAAAGAAGACCAAATATCCATAAAGTAGGGATAGGCAGAGAGAAAAAGAGAGAGATTATGCAGAAATATGAAACAGTCATCTTTTAAAGCACTAATAAAAAGCCACTTCTTCTCTGAAGCCTTGTTTGATCTGCCCTGTTCGTTCTCCTGCAGCACTTGGACCTACACTCCTATAATAACATTGTATTAGTTCCTTGTTCACATGACTGTTTTCCCACTCAGTTATGGTCTTGTTGAAGGCAGAGTTAATGCTCTATTTATTGTATACCTAGTACTTAGCATAGTCTCACATGTAGTAGGTAGGTGACTGATCACTGATATTTGTTGATGGAAAGACAGATGCATAAAAGAAAGGGAAAATACTTTTTTTTTTTGACACAGAGTCTCAAAAAATTTACTTACCCTAGGCTAGTGCCACAGTGTCACCATATCTCACAGCAACCTCAGACTCTGGCCCAAGTGATCTCTTGCTTCAGCCTTCTGAGTAGCTGGGACTACAGGCACCAACCACAACACTCAACTTATTTTCTATTTTTAATAGAGATGGAGTTTCACTCTTGTTAAGACTGGTCTCAAACTCCTGAGAGCTCAGGTAACTTACTTGCTTTGACCTTCCAGAATGCTAAGATTACAGATGAGAGCCACCATGCCTAGCCAGAAATGGACAATATTCTTTAACGGATGATCAATAACATGCATCTTAAATCAGCTTCTTCAGTCAAAACAGACTGTATAGAAATGTGCTTCTTATTTTAGAGGAAGTGGATCCTTGAGAGATTAAGTGACTTCCTCAAGTGACTCAGCTAAGTCAACATGCAGGCATTTCAGTTCCCAGTCCCATGTTTTTTCTAATCTACCTAACTGCAATTAACATCATATCAATGAATAAGGTTATATGGAGAAAACACAGCAAAATGAGTTGCCTGTATATTATACTTTATGTTGTTCCATCTGGCATAGTGTATTTTACAATATGTGAGTGGAAGAATACCTTTACATTCAAGGTAAGATTCACAATATTGTGGAGCTTCACAAACATTAAAGAAGAAGATCTCAGAGGAAGACTTTGTAAAAGAGGTAATGTTGTAATGATAGTATCACATGATTAACTTTTGTTAAGTGACTATTTGGTCACATGTTACACTTATTCCATGAGTTTTTACTAATTAATTAAATGAGAAATTTATATAATGCAAATAAAACTGAATTTGACCCATATGAGCAAATTCCCAGGATTCTTGCTTTTGTTCTTCATTTTATTTATTTATTTATTTTTTGACACATAGTCTCAAGCTGCCACCTCAAAGTCTTGGGCTCAAGCGATTTTCTTGCCTCAGCCTCCTGGGTAGCTGGGATAACAGGTGCCTGCCACAACGCCTGGGTAGTTTTTCTATTTTTAGTACAGACAAGGGTCTTGGTCTTGCTCAGGTTGGTCTCAAAGTCCTGAGGTCAAGCAATCCACCTGCCTCAGCTCCCCAGAGTTCTAGGATTACAGGTGTGAGCCACCAAGCCTGGCTTTTTTTCTTATAATATGACGTTCTTTCATCAGATATATATTTTTTCTCTGCTGTGAGACATTTGTGGAAGCAAAGGAAATGCTTGTTATGGTAGCTGTAGAAATCAACTAGCAACTCAAAAAAACAATTATTCTGAGTAAATGAAGGTTTTAGTAGGCGGGGGTTGGCCTGACATAAGCCTATCAGTTCATACCCTTGACAGATTCCTGTGTCAGACTTAGAAAGTTAGGATTTCACTAGGTCTTAGAGGGAGAAGATACAGTAAGCAATTTCTTCTATTTCTCTTTTTCTTCCTTTCCAAAACAGACATTCAGGAGAGGTCAACGGAAGAGCCACAGAGAACCAGACAGTGCACCCGGTTTCCTAGCAACTCAAAGGCAACAGACAGATGCCGTGGAAGCAGAAGACGCAAAAACAAAACTCAAAATAACCTTTTTATCTCATAAGACCTGGGAAGTGACATCTGAGAATGCCAGTGGAAAGGGACAAAGGGAAAGAGCATCAGAATTGGGGGTGGTAGGCCCACAAATAAACTCAGTGGTCGACCAGGGTTGCAGACTAGTCTGTCTTCCATGTTTTCATCCAGATCACTTCCATCTACCCCAGTTTTCCCATTAGCAAAGAAAAGGTGAATGGCAAGGGAAAGTTCCTGGATCTTTTGGAATAAGGTAGGAATGTACCATTGGCTGAGATGTCCGGTGGTCTAACCATCACTCTAGTTTTAGCTTTTATGGATTTTTTAAAATAAAAATATTGTATTTAAATGGCACAGAAGAAATCATGTACACTTAAAAATGATTAAAAGTTCATGATAGAAATTTCTAAAAACCTTAATAATTTATGCAATGATCTAAAAATCTAAAGTGATAAAAAACGTAAGATACTTTCATTTGGTCCTCTCCTAATGAAACTATCATGAAAATGAGATATATAGTAATTACTGAAGTTGGGTTAAAAGCACATAACATAATTCCGTTATATACATTCAGTCATTCTATACAACAAACTCCTTGCCCTTATATATAGAAGAGTAAGAAATTTATTTAACATATTAGGAGTTCATTCCATCACAGGGATTTCCCTGTGATGAAATTACTGTTAATACCTTCTCCAAAGATTCAAACAGATTAACATCGCAAAATAGTTATTTCTATATAACACAAACTTCTGAAAAACTTAGTAATCATTTGAATGTAGGAATATGCAAATAAAATATAATTTATTCTGATTTTGAAGTCATAATTTTTCCCAGGAAACCATTCACTCCTAGATGAAAACACATCGTAGCTTTTCCATTATCTGTCTATAATGCTTTCAGCTAGTTGGATGTTTGATCACTCTAAATTTCATGTCCTCCTGGGCACAGAGGCATGTACCTGTACTCCCAGCTACTTGGGAGGTTGAGGTGAGAAATCTCCTGAGCCTAGAAGTTCATGTCCAGCCTGGGCAACATAGCAAGACCCCTATTTCTTCAGCTCATCCACAGAATGAGATAAATATTACAACCCCCATAAATTGGGTGAACAACAACATAGAGTAAAAAATAACCACATGTCCTAAAGCAACGTTAAAGCAAATTGCTGCTGCAATACACGTAACAATTTTAACGGGCACCAGTGCTGGGTAGTTGGCATCATGCTCTGTAATCCCACAGGACCATTCCAGGTAGAGTATGCGGGGAAACCATTGACAAACTGACCAGCAACAAGGCTCCGTCAAAGAGAAACAAATTGCTCCTGTGAAAGTAGCTTTTCTATTTTCTTTAAGGGTTTTAAAGAAATAAACACAATAGGTCACAACAATAGATGCCAAAATCCAGAATCCAGAATGGATATTAACTCTTGGAAAAGGTTACTTTTTCTCAACAGCTGTACAGATTTCTGGCTTGATAGCACTCTCGCTATGTGGTGGGAGTGGGAATTTCTACCTGAGCTGCTCATGGTCGAGAAGTATCAATCTGGTGCCACCCTGAGAGGAGCTTAAGTTTTCTTTCTTTTTTTTTTTTTTTTTTATTTTGCAGGTTTTTTTGGCCGGGACTGGGTTTGAACCTGCCACCTCTGGCATATGGGGCTGGCACCCTACTCACTGAGCCACAAGTGCCACCTGAGCTTAAGTTTTCCATAAGCATTTTTTTCTTTGACTATTTGTAATTAACCTTGTAGTGCCACAGGCGCCCAACACTTTGGCAAAGGTATGGTGGAGAAAGTTATTATAAACCAAATTATAACTTCTGTTACTCTAATCAGAGTTGAAGCCCATGGCATCAATTAAATCCTCATAACTTACGATTTTTGTTCGTGTGATCATCATTTTAAGCAAGTATAAAACTTTGATGTGGCATAATTATGTAATTCCTTAAGCAAACCAGGTGTAGGGCATTAGTAACACTTCAGCTAGGAGAGACAGGAACCTAGGCCCTTCCTTGGGGACAACATCGTGAGCAGAGTGAGAGCTCAAACTGTGCCTTCACCCTTCTTGTCTGTCCACAGCATGCCCAGACCGGGGCATACAGAAGCAGTTTAATAAGTGCCTCCTAGGGAGAGATTGATGCTTGGACCACCTTGTCACCTTTACCTTCAGTGTCTGATTGGTTGTGTATCCACTACTATTTAGGGGTGTCCAAGTTTTTTTCCCTCTCTGCCACATATTGAAAGAAGAAGAGTTGTCTTGGGCCACACATTAAATACACAAACACTAATGAAAGCTGATGAGCTGAAGAAAAGTTTTGTGCATGATTTTTGTGATAGCATGCTAAGCAAGAAAGTCCTTACATAATCTGCATGTGACAGATTATGGGCCATAGGTTGGACCTGGGAGGTTCAAACCCATGTTCAAGCTTATAATGTCATTGAAGTAGTCATAAAGTATTCTGTAGGAATGACAGCTCCAAGGTATATGAGACAGAAAAATTAACTCTAGCTGCCACGCAAAATCTGGAAACATCAAGGGCTTGACATAATAAATAGTTATCTTGCTTATTTCTCATTTTATCTTGCAGCTGTGGAACCTGGAATGTGTGCCGTCTGCAATGGTCATGGGATAAGAAGCAAGCAAGAGATACCAGAGGTACACTGACTTTCACCTGCCTTAACCTATTGATGACACATCATATCCATTTACAGTCCTTTGGTTAGAATCAGTCACGTGATTCCAAAGAACCTGCAATGGAGGGTGTAAAATGTAAGGGAACTCTCAGAATTTGATGAACACTGTCTTGAGCACATTAGGATTTCTGTAATGCCCTGGAGGTTCCACTGTAGTTCTAGGTACTAAGCTGCAAATGCCAAATAATATGAAAATGCAATGAGCTAGCCAGATGGTTCTGTGGGACATTCTTTTATTAAACTAAGTGAATTATACAAGCAAATTTTGAAAAATCTACTTTGTCATTTTGCCATGATGTAGCTCTCCAGAATCTTTAACTGAGCTCTTCTATGAAAGCCCAACTAAAATAATGTAAAAAAGCAAATACTAGTATAGATTTTAAGTAGCAAACAGTCCTGTGTTGTATGGTTCCTCTTCAAAAACCAGTAAGAAGTTTTCTTTTTAATTTGATGTGTAAGGATTCCTCATAGCAGATGAGAAGATGGTAAGTCTGGATTATTTTAGTTTTTATTTGGGGCACTGCAATATGTAAGCCTTAAGGGGGGGGAGGGCAAAGATTTAATTATTTTAAATGCTCATTTTTTCTGTTAAAAGATTTGTGGGCTAAATTTCATCTCTTTCTTTTTTACTGGCTTTGAGACTTAGCGTCCTGAATGTTGCATGTGGTCTGGTTTATGTACAGAATTCTATTTAATTTGGATTACACTTGTGTACTTTTTATCTCTAAGAACCCAAGAAGGACCTCATGTGTTTCTCTGGAGTTAGTTTCAAAGTTGTGCCCTTGAGGTACCATGTTTTCATGGTAATAATGATGACTTGGAAATTTTTAAAGTAAATGTGCAAATATTAGAGAGATGCTACGTTATTTAACTATGAAAACAGTTAATTAAATAATAGATGAAATCTGCCCTTGCTCCATATAAAAGCTAACAGAACTAGGGAAATGCTTTTGGTCATCTGAAGCTCTTTGTGAGGTGGAGGCTGGGTGGCAGCAGACTCACTTGTGTGTATATTCTCAGCTTAGTCTCTTCATTCAGTGGTAGGCCAGCTCCGACCTGAGTTCCCTGGGATCTCGGCCCTCCCTTTCATCATTACCATACCAGTGTAATTGACAGAAGTCACATTTTAAAATAGCAAATTGCATGGCTGAGGGAAGATCTTATCAGAACAAGTGTTATGAGTGGGCATGACAAATAGATGAAAGATTTTCACAGATTCTCAGCTTTGGTTTTTACTACTGTACTTTCTGCTCTATCCTTAACCATGCTTAGGAGATTGCTTCCCACAGAATGAGAGCCACAAGCCCCCCGGTACTATCGAGCAAGGGTCAGAGTTGCTTTACCTTGGTATTTACTATTACTATACCTTAAAACCTCCATCAGTGAATAGCTGTAAAGTTCTTTGAGATTGACTAGTACCCACTGTATGAGTTTACAGAATTATTATCTTCGTGTTATTTATAAAACACTCTAAGTGCAATTATCATTGTTTTAAAAATATTTCATTTGAACTCAACAGGATGTTGTTGTTATCTTCTGAGCTGGTGAGGCTTCTGAGAACTATAATTAGACTAGCGTAATCGAAGGGGTATGGAATAGACTAGAGGCTTGGCTGAGGGCCAGGGCTGGAGAAGGTGCATGCGGGAGATAAACTGGACTGATGAGCAAGGGCTGACACGGCCTTCTTTCTGTCATTGGCTCTAGATGGCAAGAATATGGCAGAGAAAAAGGAATTTTTGTCACAAATCAGGTAATTCTATAACTTTGTCATAAGTAGAGCATCTCCTGGCCCCAAGTATTATAAGTACAGTATGGAGAGAATGTGGGCTTTGGCTTCAGACAGCTGCGGTTGAATCTCATCTTTGTTTCAGAAGAGCTACACAAACCTGGGCAAATCATTTAAACTCCTGGCCTCTCAGTTCATGAAATGGGAGAAGTAGTGGATTTCAGTGTGGCAAGTGCTAATGGCAGGGCTCAGTTCTTTATGGGTGCTCAACAAATTTTATAGATAATCATGATCATTTGTATTCATAGTAACATGAGGCAAAGCTGGGGAAAGTAAGCAGTGACCATTATTTGGAGTTGAGCCTTGCATTGTAATGGTTTTATCAGGTAAAACTGTTAATTCTGATGGGTTAACTGGTTACTTCTTGAGAAAACCACTGTTTGTATTTAAATGTTGTCTCCTGTAGACATTACAACTTAACCCAACTTAACTTAACTTAATAATGGCTTTGGCAGGAGTCAAGCCTATAAAGAAGAGTTTAGAGAGCAGGACCAACTCTTAGCTTTGGGATCACATTCAATGGGGGCACAGTTCACATTACAGACATTGGCATTTTACATTATTCAGATTTTAAGAGTTCGGTGTTTGATGTGGGGATGAGCGCAGTGCTATAGGAAAGGAAATGATGCATTGATAGTGAATTTATAAATTAATCATTATCACATTAAGATGAAGAATGACCTGAATCTTAAATTTAACTGATTTGCAAAAAACAAACCAAAACAGAAAAAAGATAAAGCATGATAAAAGTAGTCCTGTATTAAAATGTATAACAGATCTTTCTACCTTCATCATATACCTCAGTTTCCTCACTTATGCTATGATTGTTAAAGAAAGAAGAAAAAAATTAATATAAAATTTTATACACAATTCAATTTTTTATTCTTCAGATTATACTTTAAAAAATTACTCAAATAATGCATATTTATTCTTTAAACATATTCTTCAGACATATATAGAACAAAAATTGAATGTCCTTTACCCCAAAGAAATTCATACTATTTTCACTTGGAAAAATTTATGTAAAAATTAAGTAACATTTCACTTTGTTTGGACTAGTGAAAGATGATATGGGTCCTAGGGCGATCCTGATGAGGGTTTGCAATTTAAAGCTCTTGAAACAATCATACTGTAATCTGTTAACCGTGGATTCTTTCAGAATTACTCCCCAGCTTTCCCTTTTTGTTCAAAGAAAGGATGAGGCCAGCTTGTAGGGATGTGCTTCAGTTATGTGCTTGCACTCTAAAGTTTTAGTGACTTAAAATAACAATTGTCTCTGTGGGCTGAGCTCAAGCAGGTGGTCTTTCTGCAGGCCTTGTCTGAGATCATTCACACATTAGAGTTGTCTGGAGGTTTTCTAGGGCTAGGAATCCAAAATGGCTTTACTCATATCTGGCATCTCAATTGAGATGCCTGAAACATCTGGGTGCTGGCTGGAAATCTTTCTTTTTTTTTTTTTCACATAATTCTCTGCAGCAGAGTGTTGGAATATCTTTGCTTTATACAGTGGCTTCAGGTTCCAAAGAGGGTGAATGTAGAGCTTCCAGGCCCATTAAAACTGAGGCTATAACTGGCAAAGTGTCACTTTCACCACCTAGTATTGATCAGTAAACTCCTAAGGCCAGCCTGATTCTATGTTGGAGGGAAAATAGACTCCCCCTTTGGATGGGAGGGAAAGCAAAGACAATTCATCAGAGGATATAGAATATTCAACAAGACATGCAATAACCTCTAAAATTTGTCATTAAACCTTTTGATTGAAGGTCAGCCAGCAGACGTGACATGTTTACACCCAATAGCAATAACACAAATGGTCTAATTTCAGTGACCCCAACAGGTCAATTTACCTATTAGCTTAATCCAAGGTTTATTATTATTTTTTTTATTTCTTTTTTTTTAATAATTTTATTGAATCATAATTGTGTACATTGGTGCAATCATAGGGCACGATGTGCTTCATATACATTCAGAAATATTTTGATCATACTGTTACAGATAGCCTTCATGGCATTTTCTTGATCACTATATAA
>CAUYON010115280.1:0-35342 GCA_963573935.1 Arctocebus calabarensis | reverse complement strand
GAAGAAATTCAAATTATGCGGTATCTATATTTTGTATAGAATAGTTGCAAAAATTCTCTCAGAGAAGATGGTATTTAACCATATATACGTCACAAAACACTTCTTCCACCGCTTGCCAGGGCCCAGGACTGGCCAGGTCTCGGGCTCGGTAGGTTCTGGAAACGGACCGCTAAGTTACCTTGCTCAGGTTCAGTTTCTCTTAGGTGCCTGAGGGCTATCTACTTCAGCAGGAGAGAGAGAGTCTTAGACAGAGTAAAGCAGTCTTCTTAGAAAGAGAGATCTTAGTCCTTATCAGAGCTTGGTAGCCTTCAGCAGGGAGACACCGTGCTGGCATTCTGCAGGCAGGAGAGGAGACAGAGTCAGAGTAAGCAGGTCCGTGATAGAATGCGCTTGCTCCCAACTGCCTTCTCCGCCAGCCTAATATAAGGCTGATCTCGTGCCTCTCAACACCACAGGTGTAGAGACTGCCAATTTACCACTGCTCTCATCTCGCGAGCTCTCCTGCTTGTTAGGAGGGCTAAATCCCTCTCCATGCCCTTTCCACCCAGGTGTTCCATTATTGAGCTATACAGGTATTTCTTTTTTTTTTTCTTTTTTGGAGACAGAGCCTCAAGCTGTCAACCTGGATAGAGTGCTGTGGTATCACAGCTCACAGCAACCTCCAGTTCCTGGGCTCAAGTGAGTCTCCTGCCTCCACCTCCCAAGTAGCTGGGATTACAGGCACTCTCCACAACGCCCGGCCATTTTTTGGTTGCAGCCGTCATTGTTGTTTGGCGGGCCCGGGCTGGATTCGAACCCGCCAGCTCAGGTGTACGTGGCTAGCACCTTAGCCCGTTGAGCCACAGGCACCGAGCCTATACAGGTATTTCTTATAACTCTCACTACTAGCCATAGGCTATATGGGTTGCAACATATATATACACACATATATATAAAAGAATAAGTCACACATATATCAATTACAAGAGTGCTCTAGAATGATGAATCAACAACAACAGTGCATGTGAACCATGGTCAATTTTTGTTTTTATTCAGAAGTTAGATCATTATGGCTACAGCTGAATGAACGTACGTATAAAGATGGAACAAAAAATAATAGAAAAAGCAAGGAATCAAACAGTGTAAAGTTTTGTCTATAATGGTGAAGAATTTCATTTTTATATAGACCACAAATTTTTGAAGATGTTTAAGCCTTGGGATTACTTTGGCTTTCAAATGCAGTAGATTATTATTAGACAAGCATGGAAGAAAATGTATCATCAATGATTTATTAAAATGGTCCAGGGAAGAAATGTTAGTGGCTCAGACTAGAATGCAGTAATGGATGCAGTGACAGTGTTATTTTAGATATATTTCAAAGAAATCTCCCACAGATGTCTTAGACTGGTGATGAGAAGGGAGGGGAAAAGGTAAAGAATGAAATTTATTCTAAGAATATGGAAATTCATTAATTGAGATAGGAAATTTTCAAACAAAAGGGTTTTGTTTATTTCTTTGGGGAAGGAAATGTTTTAAAAATTGCTGTTAGACAAATTATGATTGAGTTACCAAATATGCAAATTCTGTTACACGTACAATTGTATAATTAGTCTAGGATGCTGGGGATAAAACAACATTGGAAAAAAGCATGAAGGAGTCACCAGCAAAGAGTTTAAACTCAAAGATAAGAAACTAAATGAGTTCCCCTAGGGAAGAAAAGGCAAGATGCAAAAGGTAAAAATAACTTGGTCAGAATGTCAGCTTCATTAGTAACATTCAATAGCAGAGATAGAAGTTTTGTAAGGCCAAAATGTATATTTCTTAATAAAAAAAAACCTCTGAATGAATGTGTCGTCTTCAAGATCTCAAGCTCTTTGCAAAACTTGGTGCATGGCTAGAAAAACAAAAAACAAAACAAAACAAAATAAACTCTAATAAACTTGTTAGGAGAGCTAAATCCCTCTCCATGCCCTTTCCACCCAGGTGTTCCATTATTGAGCTATACAGGTATTTCTTTTCTTTTTTTTTTTTTTAAATAAATTCAACCTTGGTGTCAGGTTTAAGGATCCTGCTGACTAGTCAATGTTGGAACTTTAAACATTCAAAATGATATACTTAATTTCCAGTTAAGGTTAATCAGCATGACTCAATGCGACAACTCACCGTGGTTAATTCCAGAATTTTCAGAAATTGAAGAACAGATAACTTTTTCAAACATTGTCCTATACAAAATTGTTCCTGCTTTACCAATAATACTGATACTTCTGTGGTCATTTTACTTTAAATTTATGATAAAAAGAAATTCCCCATGCATTTTTTCTCATCCATAAAAACTTATTTAAACATATCTCTTACCTCAAAACCAGATATGTATAACAATAAGTAAAAATTACACTAATCATTTGGCTATTCGACTGACACTCATAACTACAGAAATGAAGGCAAGGACTCTAACCATGGCTGACTAACCTTGAATTGGAAGTATCGATACTGCAACTTAAAACACATTACAATATGTCTTTTTTTTTTTTTTTTTTTTTGCGACAGAGCCTCAAGCTGGCACCCTGGATAGATTGCTGTGGCATCACAGATCACAGCAACCTCCAACTCCTGGGCTCAAGCGATTCTCCTGCCTCTGCCTCCCAAGTAGCTGGGACTACAGGCACCTGCCACAATGCCCGGCTATTTTTGGTTGCAGCTGTCATTGTTGTTTGGTGGCCCGGGCTGGATTCAAACCTGCCGGCTGAGGTGTATGTGGTTGGCGCCTTAACCGCTTAACCCACAGGCGCCGAGCCACAATATGTCTTCTTAACACTTGATGGCCTCCAGCAAGTATTATTGGCTGCTGATGAATTAGTATTTCTTTACTCTTATCTTGGTTTATTTTGCTGACTTAGATCCTCCAGGCTTTCTAGAAAACATATACTTGTGCTATACAAAGGTAGGACAATTAAGTTTGTGAACTCATCCTAGAAATAGTGCTACATACCTTACTGCTGATACCACTATGGTCACCTTTGAGGTACCACCCTTGAGAAGCTATGCATCAAGGCCAGGGCCTAGACCACCCTTCAAAGCACATTTTCTAGGACCAGTTCATGAACTTAATTGTCAGACTTCATAGGATGAGAGATCTGAGGCCAACCCAGAAAAAGGGTTCCAAAATTGTTTTGATATGTGGCTACACACTGGAAGGGATGCATAGCTTCCCAATAGGAGAGCTTCGGGAACTTCATACGCATATCCTTTGGCCTCTGTATAATATTCTGAGGTCCCTAAGCCCGAAGAAAAATACTACAATACTCTTTAGAGCTGCACGTCTTCCCAGTATTAAAAACCAAAACTCTTTTAGAATCTGAATTGGTACTCAATTTCAGGTTGGAGGTTTAAATGGACATTTGTGTAAGATTTTTCCACATCGCTGCCAAAATTGGGACTACCACAGTCAGGCCTGCCTTTATTTGGCAAGAAAGCACAAAAGTATTGGCATCTTGAGGCTTATATTTTGAAACTTGTTTTCTTCTTATAATAATATTGGATGTATTTGTATATCATTGTCATTTTTATATTAATAATTAACAGCAGAGACACCATATACCTATTCATTCTTTTTGAATGAAGGAAACAGAAGTTGAAAACTTTCTCTGGGTAAAGTTACAAATAGATAATTGAAATACAGATAGCCACATGAATAGCATCTTATATAAAATGCTGTTTTTCAATAGCCTTATTTCTGGACATTTTTCTTATGCGTCTATTTGCATAGATGCTTTACTATATATAATTTTTGGAGTGCGCACTTCAGATTACCCACGGTCTTACTATTAATATTTTGCTTTTGACTCTTTATTTCTAGGTCATGGAATTTAAAGATCTTATTTCAAAATCCAAAGCTGAGTGATGCTTCATTAAAACTTTAAAGGTTAATTGAGTAGAAGGTTATTTGTATTTAGAGGAACAGAAGTGGTAAAGCATGGAAGCATAAACGATGTCATGGAAACAAGCGATGTCATGGTAACATAAATGATGTCATGGTAACGGTGCTGTTCATGTGCACTTTTCCTCAACTCAGTGGCCAGTGATATCACATAGGCAGCATCATATCAGCCATAGTGGAAGAATTCTCAGTACACAAATGGCCAATGCAGTGAAACTTTGAACAAAATGAGTTGAAATATGGAAACCACTTCTATTTTTCAACCAAGTGTTAAACAAAAATAAATTTTTCCCAGGATCCAAAACCAACATATATGCAAGTTCCACAGAGCTGACAGGCTTGGGGGGACTTTAATATGAGTCCCCAGGGCTGGGGACATCCCAGAAACAATCCCCAAGTATACTGAGGGACACCTCTGATTAAATATCAGTCTCCTTCTCCTTTCCACCTCATGCTTGGATTTAAAAAATTTACTAGCAAGCCATTAGTCATAGATGTCTTGCATTTTATTCTTGAGAGTTTGTGCTATATGTGGTAAATAGTGAATGAAACTGGAACATTTTATACTGCAAAAATGTATGGTTGCTTTAGAAAAAGTAACATGGAAGCTTTTCTGAGGATAGATGAGACTTGTTAAGAAACTATCTGGGTAAAGGATGCACATAGAACTTTGACTCAAATGGTACAAAAACAGTTCATATAACCAACATTTGTACTTGATAATATTGTACATTAAAAGGTGAAATAAATAAAATCAATAAAATCAAATATGGATTGGTAAGTTATGGTATGTGTATACCTTGGAATGTTACTCAGTCATCAGAAAATGGAGATTTTGCAGCATTTCTACTAACTTGGATAGAAGTGGAACACATTATTCTTAGTGAAACATCACGGGAAAGGAGAAGCATGAATCCTATGTATTCAATTTTGGTATGAGGAAAATTAATGACAATTAATGGCACAGTGGGGCATGGAGGAGGGAGAGAGCAGAGAGAGAATGAGGAAGGGGGCGAGGGAAAGAAAAAAAAAGAAAGAAAACAGTGACTAAATTTCACATAAATTGGTTTTAATTTTGACCAAAGTATATTACTTAAACATCAATTTTTAATTCAATTTGTTAATATGTTGTTTAGGATATTGCATTCTCACTTATAAGTGAAATATGTTTGTAATTTCCCTTTATAACAATATATTTTCCCCAATTTTAATAGCAGGTGTATCCAGATTAAGTAGAACGATTTTGAAATATTTCTTCTTTTTCTATTTTCTATAAGATTTGGCGTTATCTGTTTTTTGAAATTACCTTTTACTTTTATTTATATATATAAGTTGTCTATTTTTTGAGACTTTGGAAACAAAAAAAGAAGTTAACTGATGACTCCATACTGAGCCTCAGAGTCAAAACATTCTATAATAGACATACTCTTATTTGACAATGTGAATGCTACTTTCTTTGCATTATTATATTATTAATATTGCTTAATATTTTGATACAGTAATCATCGCATTTCTTTTCTGAATGTATTTATCTTCATTCATTCTTTATGAGGTTTTTGTTTCTAGTCCTTATCTTAATCATCATTATTGCTACTAAATTTTAAACCTTTTAAATTCTGTTAAGGCAAAAGTGAAAACCTAATAAACATATGTATATGTAAAAAAATAAAATAAAATATACAATGCCCCCATGAAAGAAGGAGAGAGAGAAGGGAATGGGAAGGGAAAGGAAAGAGAGAGGGATGGAGGGAAGGAAGGATAGAGAGGAAGAGAAAGAAAAAAAGAAGGAAGGGAAGGGAAGGGAAGAAAAGGGAAGGGAAGGGAAGGGAAAGGAAGGGAAGAACAAAAAGAAAGAAAAGAAAGAAAAAGACTAAAGGCAGAGGGCAGTGCAGTAGGTGCAATACCCTGAACAAGGATTTGTAAGTCTCTAATGGTGTCTGTAGAACAAGTGAAAATGAGGATAGCTTCACAAATACCTGTTTATAGGACTAGATTGTCCCCTTTGCAAACATTATCTGAGCATGGTACTTAGTGGAATTCCATCCATAAAAGTGTAATTTAACCTCAGAAAATAACTCCAGAACTTTACTTTTGGCTTACTGGAAGGAAAAAGTGAGATGAAGATTTTGGCTATGTCTTTAAAATAATTGTCTCTTATGTTGCTCACCTCCATACGTTGACCATCTTGTAAAATTCTCTTGGGTGGTCAATGTACAGAGGCTCTAATATATTGAAATATGTCAAAAATGATTGAATTTTTGTGAGAACTTCACATGCTCTTGAAAGGAATCTTTTCTGCCGTTGTTGAGTAGTGTATTTGATAGAACTATGTACTCTTGAAAGACAAATATTGAAGTCCCTAACTATAATACATTTGAGGATTTTTCCTAATATACTAACATTTTTATCCTGTTCTCTTCCTCTTTCTTTTCTTTTCCTTTTTGAAACAGTCTCACTTTGTCACCCTTGGCAGAGTTCCATGACATCATAGCTCACAGCAACCTCAAACTCTTGGGCTCAAGTAATCCTCTTGCCCCACCCTCCCAAGTAGGTGGGATTATAGGCACCCACCACAATGCATGGTTATTTTTTTTTAGAGACAAGGACCCACTCTTGTCCAGGCTTGTCTCCAACTCCTAAGCTCAAGCAATCTACCTGTCTCCGCCACCCAGAAAATCTGCTATAAAAGATTGCTAGTAAAAGAAATGATTCAGAATGGAGGAAATGATGCCAGTCCGAAACCTGAAGCCTCGATTACAGGCGTCAGCCACTGGGCTCTGTCTTTAAAAATACTTTGAATTTTTTTAAAGAGATAAACTTTTTTGTATTTGTTTTATTTTGTCTTTTAAGTCACCCCTATACTAATGAGAATCATTTTGTTCTTTGAGACAGTATCTCACTCTGTTGCCCAGGCTAATGTAATGTCATGAGAATAGCTCCCTGCAACCACAAACCCTCGGTTGAAGCTGTCCTCCTCCCCCAGCATCCTAAGTAGCTGGGAATACACGTGCATGCCACCATGAGTAATATACTTTAAGGTATGTAATTTGAACTTTATCTCCTTACCAACTTTAGTAATTCTTCTAGGTATTACAACATAGACACTCAATTTTTCACAATCTACTTACAACCAATAATTTACCATTTAAAATATAATTTAGAAAAGTTACTATTATCTACCAGGCATCCTCAAACTTTTTAAACAGGGGGCCAATTCACTGTCCCTCAGACCATTGGAGGGCCGGACTCTAATTTAAAGAAAAACTATGACCAAATTCCTATGCACACTGCACATACCTTATTTTGAAGTAAAAAACAAAACAGGAACAAATACAATTCACATCACCACATGTGGCCCACGGGCCATAGTTTGAGGACCCCTGAATGCTAAGCCATTGTAGAAGATGCCAAGAGCCTGATGACCTCTGAGCAAGATGATTTGCAGCTGAGGGGCAGACCCTAGGGCAATTTGTCCGCAGGCACTCCTTGCTGAGAGAAAACCTGAGCCCGTGGAGAGCCTTGGGCACATAGTTATTGTCTAATACTCCCCTCACCTCTCTTGTGCTGTCTCAATAAAAAGCTACTGGGAGGTTGCTAATGGCTACCCTGCAAGCAAGTTTAGCCCACCTCCTACAAGCTTGTACTTCTAATCCTCGTCTGGCCTAGTTCCTCTCTACAGCGATTGATCCTGCAACAGCCATCCTATATCACAGTTTTCTAATTTGTAGTATATTACCACTACATTAGTTGACAATCAAGTTAGGCATGGTAAAATTTTTGATCTCAAACATCAAGTATCATAAAAAAACTTGATAGGGCGGCACCTGTGGTTCCAAGGAGTAGGGTCCCAGCCCCATATGCTGGAGGTGGCGGGTTCAAACCCAGCCCCAGCCAAAAACTGAAAAAAAAAAAAAAGTTGGAAAAAAGAAAACTCAAGAGATAAATTATCTTTTATGTTTATGCAAATGTTTATTATTGCCACTGTTTTTACTTCATTGACAAGGCCCCAAGTTTCTGACTGGCACCATTTTCCTTCAGTCTGAATCATTTCTTTTACTAGCAATTTTTTATAGCAGATTTTCTGGTGATACATTTCACCTTCATTTCTCAATTATATCTGCCACAGATTAAGAATATTCTTTCAGCACTTTGATATTATGCTACTTTCTTTTATAAAAGTTTTAGTTAGAAATCTATAGTCATGTCCACTGTTCATTTGCAGGTTTAGTATTATTTTTACTCTAGCTCTGGCTATTAGCTACTCTAGCTCAGGACCTTACTTAGTTGTCAGGAGCTGTATTATTTGTTATAGTTGATCATGGCATTCTTTTGATTTATATTATTTGAGATTTTCTGGGCTTCTTCAATCCATAGATTTATATCATTGCCAAATTGAAGAAATTTTCAGCCAATATTGAAACATACTTACAACTTACTTTCTTTCTCCTTTACTGCTGGAAATGCTCCTATATGAATATTTGGCATTTTGTTAATTTAAGGATTGTCGGGAGTATTTTTCATCAATGTTGTCCAGATGGGTCAATTTCTTGACTTATCTTCAAGCTCACCGTCTCTCCCTTCTATCTTTCCCATTCTGCTATTAATCCCAGTGTTATTTTTCATTACACGTATTTTATTTTCTATGTGTAACATTTACACTTCTTTCTTCTATATACTATATATTCCTTTTATAAACCAAGGTATATCTACCCCCTTTAATTCAAGACTTAGACTAGGAGTTCATAGTTATTTATCAAAGTCTCTGGCTTACTTTAGTGACTCCCCACTTCAGTGGCTAAATGTTAGACGTGTAGACCATGAGAGAGCATTAGGCGCAATAATGGTTTGTCTCAACCTTCTAGGACCACACAACCTTACCAATCTCAAAGAAATTCTAGGAGTTTCTGACTCCTCCAACATGCCGTTAACAGACTGCTGTCACTGCTTTCATTTTGTGATTCTTAGAAATTCAATGTTCAGCTGTTTTAACCAGGTGAAAAGCTTTTCTTCATCTTCCCTCCATCTGTGCAGAGGTGGTCATTTTTATGGTTTAAGTTGTGCCTTGTTCTGGGCCTGGAAACAGTGGGAAAAAAGTTGGTATCCAAGATGGTTTGCAGATTCAATTCAATCCCCATTAAATTATCAAAATTATATTTAAGAGCTCTAGATAGCCAAGAAAATATAATTCTATTCTTTTTTTTTTCCTAGATTCAGAGAAGACCCCAAATAGCCAAAACAATCGTAAGCAAATGGAAGACATTTTTGAGGCATAACATTACTGCTCTTCAAACTATACAACAAAGCTACAGAAACCAAAACAAGCATGATATTGGCACCACAACAGAGACATAGACCAATAGAACAGAACAGAAAACCAGAAATAAAACCATCCACATGCAGCTAACCAATCTTTGACAAAGCAGATGACAATATACAATAGGAAAAATGATCCTTATTCAATAAATGATGGTGCTTGATAGCCACATGCAGAAGAATGAATCAGAATGCATATCTCTCATCATTCACAAAAGTTAATTTAAGATAGGTAAAATACTTAAATGTAAAAAATGAACCAAAATAACTCTAGAAGGAAATGTTGGAAAACCTCTTCTAAATATTGGACTAAACAAGGAATTTATGAAGATACTAATGGCAATCACAGCCACAACCAATATTAGTAAATGAAATAATTACATTAAAATTCTTCTGCAGAGTAAATAGACAACCTACAAAATGAGAGAAAATATTGTCAAATTATGCACCTGATAAAAAGCTAATAACCAAAACCTACATGGAACTCAAAGCAAAGCATATAAACAAAATTAAGCAACCTCTTTTAAAAATGGGCAAAACACATGAACAGATACTTTTCAAAAGAAGGTAGACAACTGGTGAATAAGCATATAAAGAACTATAAAACTAGACCTACCAATTGATCCAGCAATCCCAGTACTGGGTATTTACCTAAAGAAAAAGAAGTTATTTTATCAGAAAGACACATACACTTGAATGTTTAATACAGCACAATTCACAATTGAGAAGATATGGAATCAACCCAAGTGCCCCAAAGCATGTGTGGATTAACAAAATGTGGTATGTGTATACCATAGAATACTACCCAGCCATGAAGGATGTCTTAATGTTTTTTGCAAAAATATGAATGGAAACGGAGACCATTATTTTAAATGAAGTAGCTAAAGAATGGAAAACAAACACCATGTGTACTTACAATTAAATTGGAACTACCCCCTGGGCACACATGTGCATAGAGGGAAGTACAACTCAATGGAAATCAAACAGGGAGGAAGAGGCAGATGGGAGGAAGGGTGGACAAAAATCTACCTAACTGATACAATGAACATGGGTGACGAGCTCACATGTGACCCTGACTGAGGCATTGGAAAAGCTCTCCATCTATCCAAAATATTTGTAATCACACAATATTTTGAAATAAAAAATCAATAGTTCACCCTCAGTTCAGTGCCATCATACATCCTTCCCCCAGATGTCTTTGCTTCTCACATTCTTCAAGCAGCAGCTTCATACATTCTCGCAACAGGTTTTGTATATGTTTTCGGTGGCAACAGGTTTTGTATATGTCTTCGGTGAGAAAGACAAGGTAGAATATGTTTATTTCTTACCTGACAGTGGCCCCCAACCCTTTTTGACACCATCGACCAGTTTCACAGAAGTCAATTTTCCATGGATGGGGGTTGGTGGAAACAGATGTGATGAATAGTGTTGGTGTAGTGCTGGGATGAACAACACCACAGGTAGCAGAGCTCAGGCGGGGATGCTGTGCCAGCTGGCTCCCAAAAGGCTACAGATCAGTACCAGTCTGATGAGGGTGGGGGTGGAGACTATAGTTACCTTGAACCAGAGCATAAAACTGCTTGCATTTGGTTCATAAAAAGTATATTGTTGCATTGAGGGAAAAATCTGATAATGAAATATGATTACTTTTTTTTTAATATTTTTCTTTTTGATAGAGTGCAGTGGAGTTATAGCTCACAGCAACCTCCAACACTTGGGTTCAAGTTATCCTCTTGCCTTAGCCTCCCAAGTAGCTGGGCTACAGGTGCCCACCACAATGCCTGGCTATTTTTAGAGAGGAATTCTCTCTATGGCTGAGGATAGTCTGGAACCTGTGAGCTCAGACAATCCACTATCTTGGGCCTCCTAAGGGCTGGGATTAAAGGAATAAGTCACCACACTCGGCTGAAATATTATTACTTTTCATATAACATCGCTAAATACCACCATTCACCCAACTCCCATTGATAATATGTATAATTTAGATTGATAATTTGTGGTTTTTATCACATGGGGAGTGCTATTTCACAGAACTAATTATTGAATTGGTAGGTTATAAGATATTATGCTAATCAAAATTCCAGGAATTAATTTCAAAGGCATGGCTGTAACATCATCTCTTACCTTTAACTTGCAATCATTTCTGCATTGTACTATTCCTTTAAATATTAAGATTTATCTCCACCATTATATTTTTTAAAATATAGCTTTCCTAAATACCATTACATTCATGAAAATACCTTCTGCTCTTGTCTATGAATAAGAAAAAATTAAAGAAACCCTTGATTTCAAATAGAATGCTAAATTAAAACATCTACAAAAGTATATTTCTGAATTTTAGAGATTTAAACTTTAATCCTCTTGGAAGGAAAAAATGTGTTTCTCTACAAATAAACATTAATAATTCCAAGTATACATTCCAAATGCATATAGTTATAAAAGAAACAACAGACGTTGTCTCTTTCTTTTTATTTATTTATTTATTTATTTGCAGTATGTGGCCAAAGCTGGGTTTGAACCAGCCACCTCTGGTAGCAGGGGCCGGCACCCTACTCCTTTGAGCCACAGGCACCACCCTCTCTCTCTTTTCTTGATACATGCCTTATCCCAGCTTCATAGCCATTTAAACACAACACAGAATTAGCGTTAAATGTTTTATAAGAAGATTACTAATAAAACACAGAAAGCCTCATACATCAAAATACATCAAAACACATAAAGCCCTATAAATATTATTATAAATAATAATATTTGTAGTAAAGTACCCTTTTATATGTTTATATTTTAAATAGAAAGAACCATGTTTACATGATGTATTTTCAAAAAATATATTTTGGTTATGTAAATGTTCCTGTAATGTATAACTTGATGTATGTGTTCATTGTAAATCAAAATATGTATATGTGTCTTCTAACAAAATTATATTAGAAAGGATGTTCTAACTTTATATTGACAAAATTCACATAATTTTTCATAGTTATTATATCATATTCTTAGACTATAAAATAGTTCATTTATTATATAGAACTTTCATATAACTGCAATTATTTATAATCATTTTTAATCTGATTCATTTTATAAAATTCATGAATTTTGAGCACAAACTTGTTCTTTGGGGGTACCTAATATGAAGAGCAGCTAAAATTTAGTATTATAATAAGCAAATTCCCACTGAACTATTTTTGAATAACTATAAATCTGTTCTTGATTAACATCTCTTCCTGATATTAAAACTCTATTACTTTGTAATTTGAAAATGAGTCTGAAATGAAACAGTGAAGGCTGTATTTAGCAGTGTTATTTTTCTGACATCAGAACAATCTGGATGATCTATTAGGATTTTTCTATGCTTCTTTTTTTAAATATTGCTTGGGGCCATTGAGATGACTTTAAATTCATCCTGCTGAGAGGCTAAGCAGAAGGGATTAATATAGGGTATGTTCTTGCATTTATAAGAGCTAAACTAGGTTGTTTAGAGTCAGAACACTGACAGTCCGAAGGTACATCTAGCAACGACTTTAACAGATTATTACCCAATCTTATGAAGGAGGAGGAAAAAAATATGTCCTCCAGCATTTTTATTCATTCAAACATAATTGGAAAGCTATGAAATAGATTTGCATGCAGACTTCACATGAGTAATTATTTAGTTTCTCTGTTTTCAAAAGAACTGGTTGGAGGGGCAGTTGTATTATTTTGTCTTTATCATCTAAACATCTATTAAATTTTGTTCCATTAGAATTTGATCTTTTATGGGAACTGCTGTGATCAAAAATGAAACAAAGAGGTTTTTCCTCAGGTTTTTTTTGCCTTATTCCACTTTTGTAAATGAGAACTACTTAAATGTGCCAAAGAATCACAATTTCCTGCAGGGCAATTTTAGATTTAGCTGCAGAAGCAGAAAGAATTGCCTTTTTAAAGCTTATCCTTTGTTTCTCTGGGATGAGCTTTTAGTATTCTGTATTATAGATGCCTCACTGTTTAAAAATATGTAGACAGGAATTAGACATTGACCATAAAATACCTAAAGCATTTAACATTCTTTCACTTCTTGGTATTTATGTTCTTCTTAATTACATCTCAATTATGAAAGACATTTTTATGTTTCCTGTTAATCTTTATTTGTCTACCTGTTAAGTTTAGTTTGAAAAAAGGATCAAATTGCTTTTTAATTTATGTTTCTAGAGATTTCTATTTTTATTATCCTTAGTTCTCTGAATAAGTTGAATTTTTCCTAATGGAATTTTCATTTGGTTAGTCAAACCTATTATCAAACATACATATTTATTTCAAAAAATTATAATGTTTTTGTAGAGGTTTAATTACTATGTTACTGGTAACAATAATTTTATTAATACATACAATATATGCTCCTCATTTATCTTTGATATTTCTTTTAGGTTTTAGAATTTAGGGGAAGACACTCACATATTTAACTCCTCAATGGACTGACTATGTAAAAAATACATCTAATATTAAATTTTATTTTTATTTTTATTTATTTTTTACTTTTTTTTTTTTGAGAAAGAGACTCAAGCTGTCACTCTGGATAGAGGGGTGCTGTGGCATCACAGCTCACAGCAGCCTCCAATTCCTGGGCTCAAGAGAGTCTCCTGCCTCCGCCTCCCAAGCAGTTGGGACCACAAGCACCCACCACAACACCTGGCCATTTTTTGGTTACAACCATCATTGTTGTTTGGCGGGCCCAGGCTGGATTTGAACCCGCCAGCTCAGGTGTATGTAGCTGGCGCGTTAGCCCATTGAGCCACAGGCACCAGGCCTAAATTTTATTTTTAAAGAAATTAAAATATCTAGTAAACAAAACAATTTGAAATAACATTCTGGAAAAGTTTTCCTTTTGAAGTGCAAAGATGTTTTGAGATCCTGAGTTGACCTAATGAGAATAGCCAAAATAAAATAAAAATCAAATAGCATCAAAATACCAAAAATAAAGTTGGTTTATCAAATGATAGTACTTCATAAAACTGTGTTGTAATATTTATTTATTTATTTTTTATTATTTTGTTTTTTGTTTTTTTTTTTGAGACAGAGCCTCAAGCTGTCACCCTGGAGAGAGTGCTGTGGCATCACAGCTCACAGCAACCTCCAATTCCTGGGCTCAAGTGAGTCTCTTGCCTCCGCCTCCCAAGTTAGCTGGGACTACAGGCACCCACCACAACATCCGGCCATTTTTTGGTTGCAGCCGTCATTGCTGTTTGGCGGGTCCAGGCTGGAATTGAACCTGCCAGCTCAGGTATCCGTAGCTGGCGTCTTAGCCCGTTGAGCCACAGGTGCCGAGCCTGTGTTGTAATATTTAAAGTTGATATACTGAAGATGCCTTAAGACTATGTAGAGCAGAGTTGGGGGCAGGCAAGTAAATGCAGCAAAAAAGAGAAACCTTGGCTCAATATTAGAAAGTACTTTCTAACAACTAATTGTTTCCCTTCAGGCACGGCATGCATAACAATTAGGTATGTTGTAGAGGAGTATCAGCATTAGAAGAAAAATCACATTAAAATGATCTCTCAGGAATCTGAGACTAATAATCTATGAGTTCAATGTGTCCGCTTTACATTTAATTAGCCTCAGCACATTTCTTTCTTGACTTCATTTTGTTCTTAGTTCAAAGAAGATAACAGGAATAAAATCACAACTATATGTCACTCTTTTATTGGGGAAGAAAAACAATTTTAATTATGTCTAGTAATAAAATAAAAATAAGCCAAAAATTCAAAAGGAGTGAATATCATTATTTTCCTATAAAATTATTCATCTATATTATTGTTGCTTATCAATGGGAAGGGGCCAATCTAGTAAGTCCTCTATGGACTGACTATGTAAAAAACACATCTAATATTAAATTTTATTTTTAAAGGAATTAAAATATCTACTAAACAAAACAACCTGAAATAAAATTCTGGAAAAATTTTCTCTCTGAAGGAAAACTCGTCTATATCAATGTAGAAAAAAAAAATCACAGCAAATCGGCTGGGCACCTGTGGCTCAGCGGGCTAAGGCGCCAGCCACATATACCTGAGCTGGCGGGTTCGAATCCAGCCCGGGCCCGCCAAACAACAATGACTGCTGCAACCAAAAAATGCCTGGGCATTGTGGCGGGCGCCTGTAGTCCCAGTTACTTGGGAGGTGGAGGCAGGAGACTCGTTTGAGCCCAGGAATTGGAGGTTGCTGTGAGCTGTGATGCCACAGCACTCTATCCAGGGTGACAGCTTCAGGCTCTGTCTCAAAAAAAAAAAAAAAGAAAAATCACAGCAAATCAAAACAGTTGTTTCACAGTGTTAATTAGTATTCCAAATGGCTCTTTAAAATTGAATTCTGTTGGAATACTACCTTTTAAACATAGACATTGATTACATCTCAGTGTTAATAGTGATTGAATGTGTTATAATAACTGAAAACAATGTAAGAGAAATTCTGATGAGAGCTTAAATTATATAGTTGATTAAAGGGAAGTTTGATAATGTGTAACATTTTAAAATGTTAATATTTCATTCCGAAGTTTCAAGTATAAGACTTAACCTAAGGGAAATGATTGTGAAGGAGTTCATAGAGGGGGACATAATAGTTGCTATAACAGGATTGCTCACAAGGCTTACCATAAAATACGTATATACTCAAAATGCTACTAGATGTTAATAATCTGTAAATATATGTGACTTAATTTGACTCTCATAAAACTCATAAATTTTAGCTAGAAATGATTTTTACATCTTGTAGGTGCAAAAATAGAGTCACAAAAAGTAACATTACTTGCCCAGCATAATAAATGTAGTAAGTGGAAAGGTGAACAATTACAGCAAGAAAACTAATTCAGATTCCTATGCCTGCCTCTCAGAATCCTCGTAAAACTACAGCTCAATAACAAAAAAGATACTCATTAAACGACTGAATACTATGCACGAGTGCAAGAGTGATCTGAGTATAATATTTAATACTGATAAAATAGTATATTAAATATATTTTATATCCTGAAAATAGATTTAAGAATATTAATGTGTGAAGTCAATTAATCATCTAAATACTCTTAAGAATTAGGCAATATTTTCATCTTATGTTTATAGGTAATAAAACTGAGACATAGAGAGATAAATTAACTTACAACATTTCACTCAGCAAGCTAAGTGAAGTGATGTTTCAATCCAAGCACTTCTGGCAACGTATAACTGCTTTTGAGAAATTTTCTCAGGTTTATGCTATTTGACACTAATTTGCCATGAAAACCTATATCTAAGTCTGGATATTTAATATCTAAATCAGCAGGTATTTGAAATTATTTTAGCCATTATTTTAGCCATTCCATATTTTCCAACTAACTGATTTCCTTCCTTCCTTCCCTCCCTCCCTCCCTCCCTCCCTCCCTTCCTTCCTTCCTTCCTTCCTTTCTTTTTTTTTTGCGGTTTTTGGCCAGGGCTGAGTTTGAACCCGCCACCTCCGGCATATGGGGCCCACGCCCTACTCCTTTGAGCCACAGGCACCACCCCACTAACTGATTTTCTTTACATTTGAGATGTAAGTGTTTTTGACGATCACTTGAAGATAACATGTTTTTTTCCCCCCTCAAGGTGCTTAGAAAATGAACTTTTCTTGTTTTCATTTTGACTAATCTTTCTACTTACATTTTCCTTATATTTCTCCCATTTTGTGTTCATATACCTTCTTGAATCTATGTGTTGCTAGCTTGTAGAATTCTTACCTACTTTCTTTTTTCTTTTATTTGTACACATTCGTGGGCTACATGTGCAGTTTTGCTACATATATAATTTACACAAGTCAGGGCTTACAGGGCATCGATCACCCCACACATTTTTACCCATTAAGTAACTTATCATTCACCCCATATCTTCACCCCTCTAAATCTCCGTCATCTACAATTCCACTAGTTTCTAGCCACTGAGAGAGAACATGTGATATTTGATCTCCTGTACCTGGTTTGTTGAAAATAATGACCGATGATCCCTGAACTGCAAAAGACATGATTCCATTCATTTTTTATGGTTGAATATTATTCCATGTGTGTCAATATAGACACCACATTTCCTTTATCTGTTTGTCCATCAATGGACACTTCTGTTGATTGTATATTTTATTACTGTGAATAGTGCTGCGGTAAACATACCAGTGCATTCTTTTGTGCTTTATTGTCTTTTTCTCCTTTCTGAAATTCCATTTACACGTGTTTAGACTTTTGTTCCCCATGTGCTTTAAAATCTGTTCTTTTTTTCCCCTATATTCTCTCTATATAATTTCCTTTTAGATATTTTATATTGACCAGACGTGAAATAAACTAGTAATATTTTAAAGTGCTCAGTCTACTGTTAAACCTTACGAAAGTTTCTTAAAAACATTTTTGCTTTCTATTTGTATCATACATACATCATACATTCCATTTATTGATATCATTTGCTAGCCTCTTTTCTTCTACTTTCTATCATTTTTACTACTTTTCTTTCCACTTATATTATTTAAATTATTTTTAAATTTCTACTTGCAGCCCCAATTTCTAAATTATCTATAGGTTTTTATTCTAATCTTTATTTCCCTTTATTATAAGTCTCGGTTCGGTGCCTGTGGCTCAACGAGCTAAGGCGCCGACCATGTACACCTGAGCTGGCAGGTTCGAATCCAACCTGGGCCGCCAAACAACGACAGCTGCAACCAAAAAATGGCCAGGCATTGTGGCAGGCGCCTGTAGTTCCAGCTACTGGGAGGCGGAGGCAGGAGACTCGCTTGAGCCCAGGAATTGGAGGTTGCTGTGAGCTGTGATGCCATATCACTCTATCCAGGGTGATAGTTTGAGGCTCTGTCTCAAAAAAGAAACAAAAATAATAATAAGTCTCATTGCATTTTCTCCTACAGCCTGTATTTTCAATAGCATTCCGGGTAAATTATAGAAAGACACAGAGAAGCTCCAAGTCTTCTTTCTATAAGATCATTCTGAGGTCCTACTGTGAGATTGACTGATCATCTCAGCCCAATCATTTATCTACTTGGAGCAGGAAAAGGTTGTAATTTTAGTAAGAATCATTTCTCTTTTGGTTCTTCTCTGTTTTTTTTTCCTACATCTTCCTAACAGATTTTTGAGGATCTGTTTTCTGTCTTCTGAAGTGGAGAACTGACAGTGTGTTAATTTGAGGTTTCAAGTGCTACAGTTTGTCTTCCTTCCTCATGCAATGTTCATTCAAAGTTTTGAGTAGAAATCGGATTGTGTTTAAGAGAGCCTTCATTTTTAGGTGGGAGTATTTCTTCCAAATATTACAAGACTGTAGAAATGTCATTTGCCTTCCAGAAACTCTTAGCCTCCTACTTAGCAAACATCTTCAGAAAAGGGACCATGGAATAAAATCAATCTAGCATGTAAGGTTTCTGGATTTTTTTAAATTTTGTGCCAGAAAGACCTCTACACATGTGTTAATCTTTGCCAGATTGTTTTTTACCCAGAGTATCTTTACACAAGCAAAGTTCAGTCAGCCCCCTGCCTAGAGTCAGCAAATACTACATATGAAGAAAATTTTGAATAATCAGCTGTTTACCTTATAATGGTCTCTCTTAATTGAGTTGCATTTTATACTCTTTCACCGTAGTCTTATTTCTTTAAAACTTATTTTTTTAATATTTATTTTGCTTTTCCTTCTCTTTGTTGCCAAGGCAACATAAGCCTTCTGTGATTTCCTATATCTCACTCAGAAATGAGTGTCTCTTATTAGTAATTTTTTTTAAATTATGTTCTTAATTGCCAAAAATATAATATGCTCTTTTTAAAGTCTGCTTGCTTATTTTTATAATTTCCCAATTCTTCTATATTGTTTTTTAAATTCAAAATTTGTAGTAGTAATTATTTTTATATTATGTCCAAAATCAAATTACAAGCAGGATAGTTTTTTTCCCTGCATTTTCTAATGATTATCACAAATCATAATTTATTTCCTTTGAGCTGTTTTTTTTGTTGTTGTTGTTGTTAAGCTGTTTTATGTTATTTTGAAAATACTTATGGGATTCTTCTGATCATGTGTGTAAAGCTATATTCCTCTAGACATGATTTCTTACTAGTTTCTTATCACTTTAAATATTTCCATTGTCCACTGTCTTTGAAAATTACAGGTAAGGCAAACTATATGTGTCAACAAAAGTTCTCTTAAACGAAATTTGGAGAAAGAAGACCTTCTTCCAGTGAACAGTTTTCAAACAAGGAGATTGACTTTTGGTGTAAAAAGGAAGGTATGTTCCAGGGAACAAAGAGGGTTTGATCTTATAGCAAAATTTCCGACCCTGACTCCTAACCAAGTGTGTTTATGCAGATGAAACTTGCTCTGAGTCCTAATTAATTGATACAGGTGAAAGTGTCAAAGTCTTTGGGGAAAGTGGTCTTCCTGTGTGCCCTTTAGTCAGCTAATGGCTCCCAGCCTCTGTTATGAATACAGGACCAGTGAGCCACTCCCGATCCATCTTGGACTGGCTATGTGAGATTCACATTGTTCATATATGCAAATACCTATGAATGTCTGCTTTATTTTAGTATTTCTCTAGGGCTACTCTACCCATGCTCTCCATGATAGCAAAGCTTTGTGTTTGCTTGTTTGTAGGGCTTTCATGATGGGAAAGTAGCCCTTAAGAATTTCAACTTCGGCTCGGCGCCGGTGGCTCAACGGGCTAAGGTACCAGTCACGCACACCCGAGCTGGGCGGGTTCGAATCCAGCCCGGGCCGCCAAATAACAATGACGGCTGCAACCAAAAATGTGTTGTGGCGGGTGCCTGTAGTCCCAGCTACTTGGGAGGCAGAGGCAAGAGACTCGCTTGAGTCCAGGAATTGAAGGTTGCTGTGAGCTGCGATGTTATAGCACTTTATCCAGGGTGACAGCTTGAGGCTCTGTCTCAAAAAACAAAAAGAATTTCAAATTCATGAGCAACAGTGTTCCTATTCTCCTCATATGTACTGGATAAAGTGCTGTCTGCCCTTGTACAAAACCTGAGTCTCTGAAAATGTATGTTTAAGTTTGGCTTCTCTATCAAACTTCTCTGACAAAAGAAACACTAGTAACCTCTTTACTGGGTTAACAGTAAAGGGATGACGTATCCTTATATTTTTCTTCACACATGGATAGATTTACAATATATATTCACAAATATTTTTAGGTATTTTGTGAGTCTGTATTGTCACCCATGATATCAGAAATATTTTTAGGTATTTGTGAGTCTGTATTGTCACCCATAATATCAGAAATGACATCCATTTTCATCAACTCATTCATCTACTTCATTCTCTTTTTATTCATCATGTTTATCAACGACAACAATTTGACCAAACCCTAAAGAAGTTAATTTTACTTGTCTCAGCAGCACATTTGGATGAATTCCAACATTTTTTTTAAATTTTTATTTTGTAGAGACAGACTCTCACTTTATCGCCCTGGGTAGAGTGCCGTGGCCTCACACAGCTCACAGCAACCTCCAACTCCTGGGCTTAGGCAATTCTCTCGCCTCAGCCCCCCGAGTAGCTGGGACTATAGGCACCCGCCACAACGCCCGGCTATTTTTCTGTTATGCAGTTCGGCCAAGGCCGGGTTTGAACCTGCCACCTTCAGTGTGTGGGGCCAGGGCCCTACTTGATAAGCTATCGGTGCTGCCCACCAACATTTCATCTTAGTTGAATTTCTTATCCTTGTTTTTGTGCATCTTCACTGTTTGGCTTCTCTCTTCATTTACCTTTTCTCTTTTATCATTTTTCGTCTTTCTTTTTCTTTTACTTTTCCTCTTGGTCTCTTCTACCTAATAAAGTCTGGGAAACTTCAGGAATGATTCTGATTTGGATAACAGTTTAAATATATTTGCAACTCTCCCCATAAGTCACTGCAAACTCACATTATTAAATAGCATCTGTTAATAAATCTCAAAATTTTATCCAGAGCCCTACCAGTTGTCCTGTGCAATGGACTTATGTGAAAAAAATCTGTTGTCCTGGCTATTTAGAATTTATATTAAAAAATGGAAAAGTTTCATTTTCTTCCTTTTCCCCATAAGCCTCAAAGGGCATTATGTGCAGTTGCTTAAAGAAAAACAGTCATTTCAGTGCTCTTAATTATAACTTAGAAGATTATAAAATGTTGCATTTGTACTCAGAAAATGAGGATTTTAGATTTGAAAATGACTTTACTGATTTTTAGGTCGTATCAACAGCTAGTGCTCCTGTGATTTGCTGCATTTGCCATGTAATTATTTGCTATACACACCTTCTACATCTGCAATTTCTCTTGTTACTCCTCTGCTTTTTTTAATATTGCATGCAATGCCTACCTATCCATTATATACAGATGATCAAAGAAAGTAGAAATTACACCACAAATTTTTTATTCAAGAGAGTGGATGAAATCAACTAAACAATACTGAGTCAGGTTTTATTTTTGTATTTGGGTGCATATATTTAAGTGACATCTCTAAAGGCAGCACAACATTGGAACATTGTACAAATATAAGATATATTGAAAATTTTTGTATGCTTTCCAATTAATGGAAATTTTTATAAATGATGAGTGTACAGCTTGTTATTTAGCAAAATAAGAAAATAAATAAGTAAAAATCCTCTAACCACATCTGTAATGAAGAATGGGACAATTACAATCTGAAAATATATCAACTTATTTCCCTTGTCAGAACTACATCTGACTTCTGATACTAAAATATCCATAAATCCTCAGCACCTACTATTGGCTCTATCCCTCATCTAAGATGGGGAACCTTGTTGATGAGACTAAAGCTGGACACAGATTTTTCAGATTCCAGTGGTAGGTCCCACTCTGAGTGGTTGCCCTGTATTTCTTTTTTTTTTTTTTTTTTTTGAGACAGAGCCTCAAGCTGTCACCCTGGATAGAGTGCTGTGGCATCACAGCTCACAGCAACCTCCAATTCCTGGGCTCAAGTGAGTCTCCGGCCTCTGCCTCCCAAGTAGCTGGGACTACAGGCGCCCACCACAACGCCCGGTCATTTTTTGGTTGCAGCCATCATTGTTGTTTGGCGGGCCCAGGCTGGATTCGAACCCGCCAGTTCAGGTGTACGTGGCTGGCGCCTTAGCCCGCTGAGCCACAGGCGCCAAGCCGATGCCCTGTATTCCTAATCTCTTCTCAATTTCATTCATGGATGTAGTTCTGATAGCGTATGTGTAGCCACATGCACACGCAGCCCTCTTCCCGCCATACTTCTTCCTTTTCCCCCCACTAATGTAAGAAATGAGGGATTCCAACGTAGAGGGCTATTCCATACTGCTCCTTCACTCCTCCAGGTGCTCATTCCTTGGGATTTTGTTCTGCAAAAATAAAATCAGTTTAAGTTCATTTCATTTCTCAATTTATTGACATGTGCAATTCCTCCTATTAAAAATATAAAATTAAATGATAATATAAAATTGTTACTGCATGAACAACAGAATATACTTTCTTGAATTGGCTTACTAGATACTTCCTATATACCAAATATGTCTGCTGATAAAAAATTTTAAAAACCATTAAAGGAATATCTGGCAATACTCAGATAGTTAAGAGGAATAATGAAAGTTCAAAATTAGTGTGATATTTGGATAGCTTAAGCACATGACCACAGCAAGAATAATTAGCTAAATCGATATTGAAATATGAAACTTTTATACTTCAAAGGGGTTTTATACAGAATCTGAAAGTTTTGATTTCCCTCTCAAACAGATTTTACACTGGGAGAATATTTGTTACAATGTACTTGTCAAAATTTAAATCCTGCTGGAAAAATATGTCATTTGATAGTTAATTTTTCTTTCTAATTTATATCTTTTTTGTATCTATAAGTACAAATCCTTGTTTCAGATCTGAAATTTAGTATAGTAATGGTTTATTTATTTTTATTGTTTGGGAGTCACGGAAGGTATAATGAATTAGGTTACACTGATTGTGGTTCATTAAACTCCCTCTTGGATTTATGTCCTGCCCCCAAGAGGTGTGACTTACACGATGACCCCCATCCCCTTCCCTCCCCCTCCCCAGTTCCTCATCCCCCTACCCCACCCCGTGTATTAGCTCATCTACTGCCTTCATATTAGAACTGAATATGTTGGATTCTTGCTTCTCCATTCTTGTGATGCCATACTAAGAAGAAGGTGTTCCACCTCCATCCAGGTGAATACAAAAGAAGTAAAGTCTCTGGCTCGGCGCCTGTGTCTCAACCGGCTAAGGCTCCAGCCACATACACCTGAGCTGGCGGGTTCGAATCCAGCCTGGGCCCATCAAACAACAATGATGGCTACAACCAAAAAAATGGCTGGGCATTGTGGTGGGCTCCTGTAGTGCCAGCTACTTGGGAGGTGGAGTCAGGAGACTCGCTTGAGCCCAGGAATTGGACATTGCTGTGAGCTGTGATGCCACAGCACTCTATCCAGGGTGACAGCTTGAGGCTCTGTCTCAAAAAAAAAAAAAAAAAAAGAAGTAAAGTCTCCGTCTTTTTTAATGGCTGAATAGTAGTCCATGTTATACATATACCACAGCTTGTTAATCCAATCCTGGGCATTTAGGTTCTTTCCACATTTTGGTGATTGTAAACTGAGCTGCGGTAAACATCTTTGCCCTCCCTCCCCTCAGGGTTGGCAGCCTGAATCTCATCTCAGCCCATGAAATAGATAAGCTTCACCCTTTCCAAACCGTGTCCCTCCTAAGCAGTGGCTTTCCCAGGAAAGCATGTGAAAGATGTGTCAGAGACTGAGATCTCTCAGAAGTGGCTTCCCGCTTGTCAGGCACCCCGGAGCCAGCAGAGCCTGTAAGGCAGCCCGGGGGCAATGGCTGCACCAGCCTGCAGCCAAACAAGGAAGGCTCCATTCTGCCGGCCGCTCAGTCCCAGCCTCTGTGCACTGTTCAGTCACTTGCTCACTTGCCCAAGGTCTCTCCAGGTAACTCAACCAAGTGTCCAAGTCCAACAAAACAAAACAAAGCAAAGCAAAACAAAAGAAAATAAACAACAACAACAACAAAACCCCTCAGGGAAAGCCTTCCCTGTCTCCACATGGCTGAAGAGCCTCTGACTGATCACAAACACTTGCTGCTTCTCCACTGCTTTCATCCTCTTCCTGGGGTTCCTATACCCCAGAAGGGATATTTCTAGACTTAGCCCACAAGCCAGAAGTGCCTGGAGTCTTTTCTCCCTGATCTCACCTTGCCTGCTTGCAAAGAGCTGTCTCTAGGTCACCATCTTGCTCCACCCTCCGTACTAATTATTCCTCTTCATCTTTAGAAACTTGTTTGTGGAAGCTTCATCTAATAGAACATCATAATAGTAAATAATGGCACAATTTTCTGCATATTGCCCTAAATATTAGTTTATATGTTTTTGGTAATGATGTAAATGATTGCTAACGTATATTTCTGTAATTAGCATTCAATTGCTGTTTTTCAGTAAACAAATAAAATTTTATTACAGGCTATTGCTTAAAAATATATTAGAGAAAAACAGGATTGTAAGAGGGACTTTACCTAACAAATGCAATCAGTGTAACCTGCTTTCTTGTACCCTCAATGAATCCCCAACAATTATATAGATAGATAGAGAGATAGACAGATAGATATAATATTAGAGAGATTGGTGATTGTTATAGCAGTAATTAAACATAGTGCATTTTCTTCAATAAAATATAAAGTTAATTTAAAAAATATTAAGTTTTCAGTAAATAGATTTTATTTTTAGTTTCTATACAATCACATTCTTTTAAGTTTATATAAAATATATTATTTTGGGTAATAATACCTTCAAATAGTGAATGGAATGACTCAAACCAAAATGAAAAGTTTTGTTTTTACTTGTTTCCAAAGAGATTTTAAAGTTCAAAAGAGTGTAATAAAATTGAATTAGTAATTGAGAGAGTTAATAGCAGTTTTAGAAGTCATGAACTAAATAAAACCAAGTATAGTTAGCATCAATATTTAAGGTAGTTAAATATACAAATCACATACTATTTTTGGAAAAATGGTATTTGTAAGCTCACTAACAGTGGCTGATTTTTCATGCCATGGATTATACATAAAGTGTTAGATTAATCAGCCATAAATGTCAACATTTGATTGATAGTTGGATTTATCTGTAAATGTGTGGATAGCTAAAATGCTTGGGGGTATGGAGTCTTTCCGACCCATCTGAATTTCATATCTACTTTTTCCTACATACAAATGAAATGAAAATAACATATGTCTAAACAAATTATTTCCAAATTAGTTGTTTTCTCTCTTTAATCTTACAACTCACTTTTCTTGATTGACGGAAACTATCCTGTATTGTATAATATCCTGCAATATATGACCACTCCATGCTTGTTTCTTTCCTTTGTCAATTGTCTTACATTTTATTACCTAATGACTATGCAGTTTCATCTTCATTTCTCCTGCCCTACAACCCAACCCATTCTTATTCTATATTTCCTTGACTGTTGATATCCTTACTTGCATCTCCTTCACCCTGCATTTCATGGCTCACTTTATTTTCCACTAGCCTTCAATTTTAAGGATGCTGACCCTCTTCTTTCTCTCTCATACTCATTAGTTAAAACCCCAAATCTAGTTAGGATTTTCTCTTTCTGATTTCTGTGCCTGGCCTGAGCTGCTGTATAGTACTTGAGAAACACACAAACACACACAAAACACCAGGTTGATACACCTCATTTAAAAATAATAACTACAAACTTAGAGATTTATTTCTTAGTGAAGTGGCTGGAAGTCAAATTCAAAACAATTTGATAACAATTCAAAATTATTTTAGCCATCCTATTGCAGAATAACCATCCTGTATCTTCTTACTGTTCAAGTATTGAACAGCAGTCCTTCTATCTCTAACCTAATGAGCCGCCTTCTTATTTTGCTGTGAATATAGAAGTAGGTGTGAACTTTTGCATTCTCCCATCAGCAGTCTGTCTACACATCATCCACACGTAGCCTTCTGCCTGAATATCCCACCGTTCATGTTTCTTGTCCACTGGATCCCCTTTCTCCTTCTCTTGTCAAGATCCTGCCCCTGCAATCATGTCTTAGTTCTCTGCATTACAAATTTCTTACTTGTAGGCTCAATGTACAAATATACGGTCACTTTTTTAATAAAAAATTGTCAAAAACTCAAAATAAAACAAAACCTATGGTCTCTCTTTCCCCACTGACTGATATCCTCTTTTCTCTCTCTTTTGCATCAATTCCATTAAAAGGCACTCACACCTGGGGATGCAAAGTCATCACCTTTTCCCCCCATACTCACTCACTTAAATCCAACCCCACCATGCTTTGCTTTCTATAATTCCAACTCTGCTTTTCTATTCAAGTCATCCATGAGTTGACAAAGACATATAATTTTCTGTACTCATTGCAGTTGTAAGCTGTTTCTTACATATTTCACCACTTCCTTGTTTAAGAAAACACTTTTATTTCTCTTTTGCCTCTATTTATTATGAAATGAACAGATTTCCATTTACAGAGATACATCTGCATACTTTTTGTCCACATCAAAAAAATAAGATCAAATAATAGTGTTCACTTTGTCTTCTACTGAATACTTCCCCAATCACATTCTCCTTCTTCAGCTTTCCCAAGGGTAAACTCTGTTCCAAATTGTGTTTTTGAATCATTCTCTTGCTTATTTTCATTATATATAAATATATTATGCTACATATATTTGTTTGAAACTATTTGGCTCAGTTTTTGTGCTATCCTTTCAGATTACGCAAAGAGAAAAATTGCTTATTTGTATTGCTGTATAGAATTTTTAAATGAATGTATAAAAAGCACTGGTTTATTATTTTGTCGACTGAGAATTTGGACTCTTTCAATATTTTTAATGAAATTAGAATAAATGCCACATGAATAACCTTGGTGTACATGTAAAAGAGCTTTCCTGGAATTTTTAACTATAAATAGAATTATTGGCTCACAATTTTTAATCCATCTATTTATATTCATTATGATATATTTTTCTCAAATATTACATGCTAATTTTAATTTGAACCAATATTTTATTACCATTCCCATTATTTGAAATCTTCATCAACCCAAGAACTTTTCAAAAATCAAAATTTATTTTTTATTTCATAATATTAAACGTGTACAAATATTTTTGTATAATGCTTACGTCAGGGCTGTTAGTGTGCCAGTCACCAAAAACCGTTTTTATTGCATCAAATAGATAAGCTTTCAGTCCTCATCCTCATCCTCTCTCTCCCTTCCCCCATTTGTTCTCAGTTTCTGATGTCCCAATGTCCCTGAATCTCTATGTCCATGTGGATCCCTCATTTATCAGGAATGGGAAAAAATGCCACACGTTTAACATTTCTGTTCAAATAAATAGGTATAAAATCATTTCTCTTCATTTTAAAATTTCTATTTGTATTTAAATATGACATTGCTTACATTTTTAAATGTTTCTTGGCCAAGTAGTCTACCTTTTAATAAAAATCATTTTTTTTATTTTTATTGTTACATTGATTGATTTTCTCCTACTCAGTTGGGTGGTAAAATTAGATTTCTCCCACTCATGTGCTAAAATTAGATTGCACGTAATCTTATATCAAGACACATGCTCATCATTGGTTGATTCATATATTCTTATATGTTATGAAGTAATTAATTTAAAAAATATATTTAGCATGTATTTTACCTGTACCATATAAAAGAACTCCATTTTTCACAATACCTTAAATTTCCTAAGTGTTTCTTTCCTGCTCTTTTCCCCTAAGGAAACTACTAACTAATTCTATATTATTATTTTCTTGCTTTTATTTAGTGGTATATCACACATCATATACAAATTTCTTAAAAATCATTTTGTTTTGATACTTTCCAATCACTATTTTTTTAAAAAGTATCATGTAGAATGTATCATTTTGAACATATCACATTGATTACATTTGTCAATGTTTTGGTGAAAGTGTAGTTTATTAGTAGTATAATATCTTATTGTATAGAATGTGTTTACTCATTTTTCTGTCAATGTCCATTTAAATTAATTGAGGTTTACACTATTTTAAAGTCCCAGTTTTAGCATTCTTAGGCAAGTCTCTTGAGATATATGTGTAAGAGTATCTGTTTTGTACATACCTGGAAATGATAACTTTGGAAAATACAATATGTAAATGTTCAAATTTACAAGACAATAACAAATTGTTTTTCAATGTGGTTTGTCAGCATTTGATTCCATTGCAAACTATACAACACATATGTTCCTGGATTCACCCTTTTTTCACTGACAGCTCTTAATCTGCTTTTCAAATCTCTACACTTCTTCTCAGCCTTTCATTTTTCTTTTATTTATTTCAAAACATTAAGGGAGTAGAAATGTTTTTGTTACATGGATAGGTATCAAGTCAAGGTTATTGTCTTTGCGGTCTTGCGTCATAATTTTCTTTTGAGTATTTCTATGTAGAAGTTGTTGGTCCTTTTAGCTTCACTAATTGCATTCATTCTGGAATGATTTCATCTAGTCTGAAAGATTTAAAAACCTTCTATGCCTAATGACACCAAGTTTCATCAAGGTGATTTTTTTTTTTCCATCAAGTTCTTCCTGCCAAATACTCTTCTGTCAAATCTTTTGACCTAATTTCTTCTATTCTGACCATCTCCAATAGTTGAAATGTCATTCTAAACATATTGCCTCTGTCCTACATCACAGGAGTAAGCTCCTAACCAGTCTTTCTACTTTTATTCTGGCTGTTTTGCAGCTTATTCTCAGCATGATGATCAGAATAATGTTTAAAACATATCAGATCATGTCACTACTCTGTTCAAATTCAAATTAAACATCTTAATTTCAGCATTTTAAAGGACTTTGTTTGCTCATCATATTTAATATTGAAAACTTACTTCTGTAGTTGTTCTTTGACCTTCCAATTCTCCTTAGCTTGTCCTCCTTATTTCGTTTTTCTATATTCTCTTTGCAAATTTTATATAAAATTCTTCTTTTCAGTGGTTAAGGCCCAACAGAAGAAAGGTAAGCTCCATGAGAGCACAGATCTTCACTATTCTTTTCACTGTGTATTTCAGGTGACAAAAGTAGCACAGAGTTGGTACACAAATTTTACAAACGGGTTAAATGCATAAGAAAATCTGTTAATAAACCTGGATGTCAAACATGTAACATCCCTGATACCATTTATTAAACTATTAAAGTTAGAATAAAATAGTATTGTATTTTGAACTTGATGTGCATTTCTCTGATTATTTGTGTGAATACCTCTTCGTATATTTATTATTCAAATGTGTTTATATATTGTTAATATTACATCTTTGTCAATTATGTGTGTTACAAAGCTTTTTATAAATTAGGAATTTACTTTTTCACATTCTTTTAGATACATTGATGGGCAGTTGAATGGGAATTGAAAAGGAGTTATTAGCTGAATATATAAGAACAAAATAATTGCCAATTATGGAGTAGATTTAGTGATGTTAATAATATTAAAGGTGTTTTTGTTCATCAAAAATGGTGAATGATCATGCTAAGTCAAGCATATGCTTTCATTTATTTATTTATTTATTTATTTGGTTTATATTGGCTTTATTTCCATGTACATTGATCTAAGACACAAAACCAATCAGTGAGTGAATCAAAATCAGTGGTATTTAGATAGGTTTGTTAGTACAATGGGGCTTTCATTTTTTTTTTAAGTAAATATTCTAAGCTATGCTTTGTTCCCTACTTCAAAGATAGAAATGTATGCATCTGTATTTTCTTAAAAAGTTTTAAAGTATTGATTTTGAAATTTAAAATCATGAACAATTTAAATATAATAATCATGAATTATTGAAATAGTTAACACTGAGAGACTGTTTTATTTTTCATATATATTTATCGATTATTCATTTAATGAGTAGCCCATCATTTTTCCCATTGGTGTATCAGGCCACTTGGTCATTTGTCAGAATTATGTAGATGTAAAAGTCTACTTTTGGTGAATTCTGTGTCCTTACCATGCACCCTTAATTATCATTATTTCAACATTAACCATAATATCTGTGAGGGATGTCTACTCATATCCCTTTGCATTCCTGTGTGTCTTTGTATTTTACTTCATGTTACTATTTTGCTTTTTAAATCTACTTTTATGAATGGCACTGGTCTAAATGTATTATCTCATCTCATCTTATTTTCATATGAAAACTCACACAATGCACTAGGAAATTAAAATATTTTGTATTCAGAATACAAAAGGTTTGCAATATTAGAAATACCTATTCATACAATGTTTAGCACAAGTTCTATCTACAGTCATAGGGAACTAACTCATCCAGAGTTTCATTTTTGGCTTCATTTTCCGCACTTGCTTCATAAAGTGAATGATTGTAGAAAATTAAAATATTGGTATTTTTGTTTTGATCAGTCTTAGTTAACTTCATGTTTCAACACATTTCTTCATTTGCTAGTTTGAAATCTATCAATGCTATTCATGTTTTTACACATTCCTCTTAATAATGTATCTCAAGAATGGAAGAAAAAGTATCCAATGTACTCAGTACTATTATGAACCCAATTTATAATTACATTTTCATAAGAAACATAAATCACAACTATAGCCCAAGATTAAGGAAGGAATAAGGGGATCAGAAGAGAGAGGATTCAATGGAAGGAGGATATATGGTGGGACCATTTCTAAGGTTCATACTGCAAGGGTATATGCCAATCTATTAAGTATTGAGTATAAATGTCTTAATACAATAATTAAGTATGTGAGGAGAAGGCTATATTAACTAATTTGATGTAATCATGCCTAATTGTATATAAAATCTGCACGTTTTACCCCCCTAAAAAATCTTTGTATTTTATATGCTTATTGAATATAAGCTCTAAGATTAACCCAAAATTTTCAGCTATTCCAAAAATTGTAAGAAATTTAGGATGGTCTAATGCTACAACGTAATAGTTCTCAAACTTTCATGAGCACTTAAATGGCGCAGGAGGCTTGCTAAAATACAATTAGCTGGAGTCCACTTCAGGAAGGTCTGATTCATTAGGCAAGATCTGAGAACACGAACCTTTCAGAAATTCCTTGCTGATATTCATACTGCTGACCAAGGATTGTATTTTGTGAACCTCACTGGTAGCAGATGCTGGGATTGTTTGTTCCTGTCCCAGTGGTCTGCCCTGAGTTCTATCAGGAACAGCAGGACTTTCCCATATCGATTGTCTGCTTTCATATTTCACCCATGCTTTTTTCTGACTGGCATTTCTCCAGAGCCAAAAGGTCTCCTTTGCCAAAGCATAAATAGTTCCTGAAGTTGTCAGAGATGTTTGATGATAGACTTCAACGAATAAAGACTGCACTTAATTCTTCTGAGAGTCATAACAAGTATGGGCTCCAGTTGTCCACAGTAATGAGTCTTTTGCTGAATCACACTTTATTGTCCTTAGGCCTTCGGATCCCTTTTCTCCACTTTACTGTGTTCATAGGATACCTTTAAATTACCTACTACCAATACTCAAGACTTATCCCTTGTCTACTTCTGGGGAGAACACAACTAAGGCAATTACATCAGTTGTCCTTGAAAGTATATTCTCATGTTGGAAATTTGAAAGTGGATCTATTCAGGTGAGAACTAAGAATGTATTGGTACAAAAAAATGTAATAATCATGGGCCCTATACTATAACAGTCTGTAAAGTCCTAACCCAAGGGGGATTCAAATGAGATGCAATTGGAACATATATAAAAGCTTTAACTCTTGAAAGAGTGGGTACAATGGTAATTAACAAATTTCAAGTTGCTTTGCTTTTGTTAACTGTCCAATTAGCTGGAGACTTGAAGAAATATCATACCCAAGAAAACAAAATGCAAATAGGCCTTTAATTCTTGATTTGGCAGGGGAAGGCTATGCCAAAACCTCAAAATTTAAAAGTAGTAGAGCTACAAGACAGAATAATTTTAATGCAGTTTTGACAAGGCATTGCTAAGTTCTGCTCACCAATTCCAGTGTGACCCCCCTGTGTCCTATTATGGAACATTTAAATGACTGTTTTGTGAACACTAAAGGTTAAAGTCTACCAACTGTCTCCTACAAAACTCCTTTCATTTCCTGGAGATGGAAAGGCCTCCCATGAGGTAGCTGTCTCACATGGTGATATGTGTATTTCAGATCCACTGCCTCTCCACTCTATTGCCTCTATTTCAATAGTTAGTGACAGGTCTCAGCATGGTCAAATTTGAGAAACAACTGTCCCTGCTACTGGAACAAGTGACATAAAAATACCCAAAATGTACAGTATCTTGCTAATATATACTGACAAGAAGACTAGAACCAGAACTTATTTTGAATATATTTGAGGGTGCTGGATGTGGCAGACAAAATATGAAGCTAAAAGGAAAAAAGTATACAGGAAATTCTCTCCTGACTCCAGATTCAATATCCTGACGAAATCACCTGTAACTGGCCTTGATGTACTACTAGGATGGATCCTTGCAATTTATATGTGACATAACTCCAGGTAATTGGATTGAGATTATGAAACAGCCTTGAAAGAATGTTTAGAAAAGGGTTTAGAAGTTTTGAGAGAGGTGGGCATTTTAAAATGAGTATATTGCCAGAAAGGAAAGAAATAACCACATGGTTTTGTTCCAAGAGAAGTGCAGATAGTTCAATGAGAAACATACAAGTGAAGTATGTAAAGAATTACAGACGATCATAGTCTCCTTAGTTGACATCTCCTCCATTGACCACCTCTTTAAGTTCACCCAACGTTCATAGATTGGACGTGCACCACGTGTACATATCAGCACAACAGGCCTCGTTCCTTATGTGATCACCTCTGTATATTGAACAGTTCGTTCTAGTTCCAAGGATGGTTAGCTTACAGAGGTTCTATTATGGTATCTGTGCTCAATTCCATGTTTCCTATTGCCATCTTGATAACTTAAAATCAGCCATGGTGGCTGTATTAACACCAGGGAATTAAAGCAAAAGCTTCAAATTACGGTGGTCATTTCCACCCCCAACCCCGTACTGGGAGTAGGTTGTTAGAGGATTGTCAGCATGCCACTGCTCCAGCAGTTTCCCAGGATAATTGTTTCCTGAGAAAAGGAAAACACTGAACTCTTTAAACACCTACTGGGAACGGACTTTGAATAGACTCCTACACACTGATTTAGTTCTGCTGAACACTGACCCTGTGTTCAGTTCTCCTGCCCTGGTTGCATAATTGAAATGCTATACTGGGAGCCGCCAAAATCATTTAATCACTTGCCAATCTATGGATTAAGTGAGGTTATAATAGAATAAACCAAGGGAAGCCCAAAAAATTACTTCCTGAGCCAAGAAAGTTAATCGTAATTACTAACACATTTCACATAAAATTGCATGGTTAAGTGCTACCATATAAAATTTAAACAATGCAGGGCCAGTTAACCGTATTCACTTAACATGTTAAAGTTCTAAAAACTAAATATATAAAAACAAAAAGAGCTGATGGTGAAAGGTGAGTAATACTGCGTGACTACAAACTTATACAATTAATAGTGCAGATATCAGCTTCTGTTCAAGACATGTAGCATGTGATTTTATAGATCAATTAATTAACAGCCTCTGGCTCCTGGTATGCTGATATATTAATTCCTTAGTAACTATAGAAAAAAGGGGAATTCCCTAGTAACTATCGAAAAAAGGGCTCAGAACATGTTCTCAGTAACATGCAATGCAAATCCATATACACCTACCTAAGTTGTCTCATGGTTATATTTTATTTTGTCAGTTTTAGTTTGTGTGGCTCTTTTTTATTTAAAAATTTTAATACATATGTTCACGTTTTTTAATCATATGTGTTACTTTAATAGATTCATGTGTTTTGTTAATACCAGTGTACTTGGGATATTTATCACCTTAAATATTCCCCTTTTCTTTTTGCTAGAAAGAAGCAAATATTCCATTATAAATAAATAGGGTTTGTAATTATTTTTAATCACTATGTGATATAATAGGGTCCATTGTTAGCAAATGAGTGGTAATTTTTCTTGGTAGCCTTAGGAGGAAGTATGGCCAATGCCTCAAATTTATCATAAACAAAGACTAAATTCCAGCAGACATTGGTCAAAAACTCCCCAAAGGGATTGATTTGCTTCCTGGTATTTGTCTGGTACGTGCTTTCAGGTTGGCCTGAGTGGGGTCTGCTGGTCAGAGGAAGTGACTCAGGTGCTTGAGGATGCAAGTTAAACAATCCTCGACCTAGAAAAGTACATTATTGTGTGTAATGCTTCCCCAGGAAAGGTGTACAGTAACAAAGGGGCGAAGTTTTATAAAACTCTATTGAAATTGGATTTTAAAATACAATGAGTATACAAATGAAATGACATGAAATGTCATCATGGACTCCTCCTTAGACCCTTTGCACTTGGAAGCTGACATGAAGCTGTTGGTGTGAATGTGAGGAAATGAGAGATATTAGAGAAAAGTGACGTTCTCTGCTAAACATCTCTCACTATGCACTTCTACTGTCCTACCACCCAGTAGGCCCTGCGAAAAAGGTACTTGCTAATTAATAACTTTTCAGCATGTGTAAACTATATGCTTAATCTCTTCCTTCCTATAAAATAAAATTAAAAAAAAAAAAAACTATTTGAAACTATTTTGACAGGCCCACTGTCCACTAGCGAGGTTCTGGGCGCCAGGCTGAAAACACACACACACACACACACACACACACACAGGATAATGGACTCAGTCAGGCTGAGATTTCACTTTATTTTGACAACACTTTATTTTTCTTCCAGACTTTTATACTCTCACAGGGAAGAAGTTCATTTACTTCTTGGGAACTACTGTGCTGCTTATCTCTACTCTAGTTGTGGCCATGGACTTTTAGCTCCCTGTTCTGGCTCTTGCCAGTAAAAAGCGGGGGGAGTTTCCCACAGCTTCCCACACTATGTCTTTTTAAATTTGTTGATATTGTTTTTTTGTTGTTGTTGTTTTGTTTTTGTTTTTTTGAGACAGAGCCTCAAGCTGTCACCCTGGATAGAGTGCTGTGGCATCACAGCTCACAGCAACCTCCAATTCCTGGGCTCAAGTGAGTCTCCTGCCTCCGCCTCCCAAGTAGCTGGGACTACAGGTGCCCACCACAACGCCTGGCCATTTTTTGGTTGCAG
>CAUYON010115278.1:0-45884 GCA_963573935.1 Arctocebus calabarensis | reverse complement strand
GTAGTCCCAGCTACTCGGGAGGCTGAGGCAAGAGAATCGCTTAAGCCCAAGAGCTGGAGGTTGCTGTGAGCAGTGTGATGCCACGGCACTCTACCCAGGGCGATAAAGTGAGACTCTGTCTCTACAAAAAAAAAAAAAGAGAGAAAGAAAGAGAAGAAGAGAGGATTTTTCATGTGATCAGCATGTCCCCAAGTATTTTGGGATCTCTGACTTGAAGGATTCCACATCTCCAGGTGCCATTTCTTCAGCAATGCATATAATATCAGAAACAGTGCCCTCAAGCACTCTCCTTTTCCCCAGGCTCTCTGGTGGGAGGCTGTTCTGACAGCCTGACCTCCCTACCACACTATTTCCTTTGCAACTAAAAAAGGGGGCAAGCTGTCAAGGGGAGGATGGCTAGAGTGCAGAGCTGGGGGCAGTGTGGAGCAACAGTGGGAGAAGCAACAAGATGTCCTGAAAAGACAGCCAGGGCTTTGGGTTTGCTATCTAGCTTTCTCATTTAATAGCTGTATGACCTTGAACAAATTAAATCACCTATCTGAGCCCCAGTGTTTTCATCTATAAAATGGGACTAATTGTGCCTGCCTCAATAAATTGCAAGGATACATTTACCCTAGTGAAAGAGGTGAATACAGGGCCCTACAGCAGCTCAAGAGGAGGGGTTTGTAAACCAACCTGTGTGGAGGAGACAGGTAGGGTGTGTAAGGGCATACCAGAGCTCAATGTTGAAGGGTGGACAGGGTAATGGGGCAGAGAATATATGAGGCAGGAATTGAGCCATCAGAGCTATCCATAGCCATGGTGAGTAAGTCAGAGTTTACCTACTGATGATTCCCATAAAACCCAATTTAGATCATGTCCATCCTCTGCTCATTTCAATCAGAGAAAAAGCCAAAGTCTTTATTGTGGGCTCAATGCCCTTTTTGATGTAGCCCCCATTACTTCTTTGATCTCATCTTCTATCATTCTCCTCTCATTCACTTTGGCTACACTGGCCTCTTCACTGTTCTTCAAACATGCCAGACACAGCTCTATCTCAGAGCCTTTGCACTAGCTGCCCCCTCTATCTGGACTGCTCCCACCCCAAGTAGTCACCCAGCTCATTCCTTCATGTCCATCAGGGCTCTGCTTAAGTGCCCTTTCTCCAGGAAGGCCTTCCTGATCACCACATCTCAAATAGCATTTTTTAGCATTCTGCTTTATTTTCCTTCCTAGCATATATCCCTGCCTGAAATGACAGTGTGTCCTTCCTTCCTCCCTCCCTCCCTTCTTTCTTTTGTTCCTTCCTTTCTTTCTTGTGTGCTTTTCCCACTAGAATGTCACCTCCCTGAGGGTATATTCTTGTGATTCTTGCTCACTATTACATTTCCAGCACCCAGCACTGTGCCTGGCACATAGAAGGTGCTTAGGTGTTGTTTGTTGATTGAGCGAAGTATGGGGAGCTGTGGAAGGCTTTTAGTGGGAGTGAAATGGTTTCTTTTGGAAGCTCTCTCTGGCAACAAGTTAGGAAAGGGGTTGAAAAAGGAGATTGAAAGGTGTGGTAAAAGTTCAGGAAAGATTATTTATTAGAGCAGCCACCAAGCACATTCATTGACTCCCTCCCAAGAGCAGCTTTTATTGAGTACCTTCTCTGTTCCAGGCTCTGTGCTCTGTGTTAGCTAGGAGATTACCAAATTCTCTTCCTGTGCTGGGATTCTGGAAGTTATGAACACAAATAGCTGTCATGCTTTGCCAAAGCTAACTGGCGCCATAAAAAGAAGGGCAGACATGTGCTGTGTGTGGGAGCTCTGAACAGGACCAGCAATAATTTCTGCCTGGAGGCGGGATTCAGGAGGGCTTCTTAGTGGTGGCATATGACCTGAATCTTGACGGAAGCAGGATGTGGGGGGATTTCTCAAATTGCAGATGGTCGAGATGTAGGGATTGCATTTCAAGTAGAAGGTACTGTATGAGCAGTTTTGGAAGTGGGAGGCTGAGAAGCATTTGGGAGAAACAGGATCTGGGCCAAGCTGGAGGGAAGGGTGGATGAAGTAGCGGGCTGGCAGCCAACCCTGCAGTATGGCTTGATGTTTAAGAGCGTGTGTGGGCTCTGGAGTCAAACTGCCTGGATTTGAATACTGGCTCTGTCATTAGTAGCTGTGTGACCATAGATATGTTACTTAACATCTCCGGGCCTCAGTTTCTTTATGTGTGAAATGAGGATAAATGACAATCCCTACCTCATAGGGTTATTTTGAAGAGTAAAAATGTTATTGATTGTGACATGGTAAGAATAGTGCCTAAATAGGCTAAATATTCTATAAGCATTAGATTAGCTATTGTATCTTGATTTCAAATGCCAGAATAAGGAACTTGGTCTATCTCTTACGGGCAGTGGGATCTACGGATGGTTCATGAATAAAGGGGACAGTTAATCAAAACTAGGCTTGAGCTGTGTGCTGGGTGGAGAAGTTTGAGAAATTGGTGGCAAGATCCTATAGTCTTGAGGGGGAGAAGAAGAGCATCTTAGATGCTGAGTATGGGCTGGGCTGGGTCTAATCTCTGTAGGATCACATTAGGGGCCCCCAGGACCCAAGAGGAAAGAGAATTCGGGCCAGAAGGCAGCCGGCCAGTGTTTTTCCACTTTGCTCCTGGGAGTCTGGAGGGTGAGCTGTGGGTGGGAGCTCCCCCCTGAGGCAGAGCTGAGATCCACAGTGCTGTACCCCAGGACCCAGCCTCGTGGGTGCAGCCTCCCCACCATATCCAGCCCCCATTGCAAAGTGCTCTGCTGCAAGCTTGGCAGGCCTGTTGCTGCTTAAGCTCCTACACTAGTAAGGAACCCCTCATGCCCATCCCAACTCTCTTCTGCCCTGTTCCCTGGCCTCTGCCAAGTAGGGGCTGTGGAGTAGCCCCTTTAACCCTTCACCAGCCTCCCAACTTTGTGTTCCCCCAAACCAGATCATTTTCTGGCCCCAGCCGCACCCATTACACCCACAACCTCCTCTATACCTCTGCCTGTTCCTCACCTCCTGACTCCTCCCCTTGTTCTCCCAACCTCTTTGACTCTTCATAATGCAGGCTCAGCTCAGGGCACCTGGGCTCTGTCGCCACCTGGGTTCCTTGGCAGCCTGGTTGCCATGGCACCATGGGAGCAGGTCTGGTGGAACAACAGCTCTGGGTAGCCAGGGCAGGCAAGACTGGAGCCCAACTCCTGCCACTCTTTGGCCTGAGGACCCCTCCCCCCCTCCTCCAGCTGAGCAGAGGAAGCCATGAGGAGAAAAAGGAAGCTGCCCCGCAGGGCAGCTCTTTACCTGTGAGGATGCTGGATGGGAGGCACCTGGCAGCCAGGGAACCCTGGGAACTGGCCAGGCAGGGATCAGATGCTGGGACGGGTCTGCAGAGGGCAGGGCCAGGTTGGGGGGTGAGGGGGAGGCTAGGTGGACCAGATGTAAGGGTGGGGCCTCAGGCAGTTGGGGACAAGGCTGGGAAGGGGTGGCACTTGGAGAAATGGTGCTGGGGATCAGACAGGGAGGGAAACCAAGTGCACACTGTGTTGGGGCAGGCCAGGAAGGGGAATGGAGCTATAAGGGAACTACTCCCTCAGAGGAAGGAGAGTTTGAGGATAGAGCTATCAGAGAACAAGACTGCTAGAGAAAGGGGACTGGGAAGAGAGTGGTCTGGGGAGGCTGTTAAGGGACCAGGCTGTGAGAGTGATAGGACCCAGTGTTGGGTCCCCCTATCTGTGAGGAAGCAGGGTGGATGGGATTGGGGGCAGGGGTCTGGTCCACATACCCTCAGTCTGACCCAGCAGGCCCCTCTCCTATTTCTACATCTTGGCTCATCTTATCTCATCCCCACAGTGTGGAGGGTGATGCCCCAGGCAGTGACCTGAGCACAGCGATTGATAGTCCTGGGAGCCAACCCCCCTACCGGCTGAGCCAGCTGCCCCCCACCAGCAGCCACATGGGGGGCCCCCCAACTGGGGTGGGCCTTCCCTGGGCTCAGCGGGCACGCCTCCAGCCAGCCAGTGTGGCCCTGAGGAAGCAGGAGGAGGAAGAGATAAAGCGCTCCAAGGCCTTGTCGGACAGCTATGAACTCTCCACAGACCTGCAGGACAAGAAGGTGCAGAAGAGGCAGCTCTCTGGTTGGGAATGGGAGTGGGGATGCAAGAGAGCACCACGGGAGGGTAGGGTTGGGATATGGCACTTGAGGGTGGTATTTAGGGAAGGCTAATGAGACAGGAATTGAAGAAGACTGGCTCTGGAACCCTTCACACCACTGGGGACACACTCAATCACCACTCCTCCACTGCATCTTATATTCACCCAGAAGAGCTCCCTGCCAGGGTCCTGGTAATGTAAAGATGAATGAGACCTGGACCTGGTCCTCAAAATTTCAGTCTAATGGGGAAGCACACACATCGGTTGACAATTTCAGAACAGTGTCATACAATACATTCTTTAACTTAACAAAGAGAGAGGCTCCGCACCTGTAGCTCAACAGGCTAAGGCGACAGCCACGTACACCTGAGCTGGAGGGTTCAAATCCAGCCCTGGCCCGCCAAACAACAATGACAGCTGCAACCAAAAAATGGCCGGGCGTTGTGGCAGGCGCCTGTAGTCCCAGCTACTTGGGAGGCGGAGGCAGGAGACTCGCTTGAGCCCAGGAATTGGAAGTTGCTGTGAGCTGTGATGCCACAGCACTCTATCCAGGGTGACGGCTTGAGGCTCTGTCTCAAAAAAAAAAAAGGGAGAGAGAGAGGGCGGCACCTGTGGCTCAAGGAGTAGGGTGCCGGCCCCATATACCAGAGGTGGTGGGTTCAAACCTGGCCCCAGCCAAAAACCACAAAAAGAGAGAGAGAGAGAGAGAAGGGTGAACTATTACATATAAGAAAAAAAGCCTGGAAGGACATATTCCAAAATGTTAATTGTGCTCATGCCTACGTGTTTGGAAATTAGATGAACCAATCTTCCTTCCTTCCTCCCTCCCTTCATCCCTCCCTTCCTCCCTCTGTCTCTGAAGCTCTCTTCCTCCCTTTCTCCCTCCCTCCCTCCATCCCTTCCTTCCTTATCTCTCTCTCCTCCTTTTCCTCCTCTCTCAGTCTCTCTTCAAACCTTTTTACTCTCTACTTTTTTCTTTCTTTCCTTTTCTTAGCTTCTCTCTGTCTCTGTTTTGTTCTTTTTTTTTTTTTTTTTTCCAGACAGAGTCTCACTCTGTTGCCCTGGGTAGAGTGCTGTGGCATCATCATAGCTCACAGCAACTTCAAACTCTTGGGCTTGAGCAATCCTCTTGCCTCAGTCTCTGGAGTAGGTAGGACTACAGGCATGCACTATTACACCTGGCTTATTTTTCTATTTTTTAGTAGAGATGGGGTCTTGCTTTTGCTCAGGCTGGTCTCAAACTCCAGAGCTCAAGCAATCTGCCCTCCTCCGCCTCCCAGAGTGCTAGGATTACAGGCATGCCCAGCCTTAATTTCTCTGTTTTTTAAACTGTTTTTGAATAATTAATGTACTTCTTGTAAATGAAAAAAACCCAGGTCAGCTCGGCACCTGTGGCTCAGCGGGCTAAGGCGCCAGCCATGTATACCTGACTTGGTGGGTCCGAATCCAGCCCATGCCTGCCAAACAACAATGACGGCTGCAACCAAAAAATGGCCGGGCGTTGTGGCAAGCGCCTATAGTCGCAGCTACTTGGGAGGCAGAGGCAAGAGACTCGCTTGAGCCCAGGAATTGGAGGTTGCTGTGAGCTGTGAGGCCACGGCACTCTATCCAGGGTGACAGCTTGAGGTTCTGTCTCAAAAAAAAAAAAAAAAAAAAAGCCAGGCCGTGCACAGTGACTCATGCCTGTCGTCCTAGTACTCTGGGAGCCCAAAGCCGGTGGATTGCTTAAGCTCATGAGTTCAAGACCAGCCTGGGCAAGAGTGAGACCTCCCCCCATCTCTACTAAAAATGAAAAACTGAGGCAAGAGGATCTCTTGAGCCCAAGAGTTTGAAGTTGCTATGAGCTATGATGCCATGGCACTCTACCCAGGACAACAGAGTGAGACACTGTCTCAAAGCAAACAAACCATAATTCAATCTCATGTGACCAGTGGTCAGATTCAACTGAGAATAGTAAGATTACATGCACATTCAGGTGACTTTAGCTGTGAGTAACAGGGGGGGGACAGTGTTGTAGACAGTCCTGGTGATGAGACTGTAGTGACTTTCTGACTTTGTTCCTCTCAACCTTTCCCTGCCAGGTGGAAATGCTGGAGAGGAAGTATGGGGGCTCCTTCCTGAGCCGCAGAGCTGCCAGGACCATTCAGACAGCCTTCCGCCAGTACCGCATGAACAAGAATTTTGAGCGACTACGAAGCTCAGCTTCAGAGAGCCGCATGTCCCGCCGCATCATCCTCTCCAACATGCGGATGCAGTTCTCCTTTGAGGAGTACGAGAAGGCACAGAACCCTGCGTACTTTGAGGGCAAGCCTGCCTCGCTGGACGAGGGAGCCATGGCTGGTGCCCGGAGCCACCGGCTTGAACGAGGGCTCCCATATGGAGGCTCCTGTGGTGGAGGCATTGATGGTGGTGGAAGCTCTGTCACCACATCTGGAGAGTTTTCTAATGACATCACAGAGCTTGAGGACTCCTTCTCCAAACAGGTCAGGATACCCGAAAAGGGCTTTTCTTCCCCATCCCCTTGCTCTGGCTACTCCTGCTACTTTAATCTATATTACAAATTAAAAGAAGTTCCACAAAAGGCATTTAATAACAACAAATAGCTGCTATCTGATTTGGGACTGTGAGAATGATGAGAAAGAACTGGCAAGTTAAAAAATTATATTACTAAAAACAAGCAAGTTAAAAATATGGATATTAGGGCAGTGCCTGTGGCTCAAGGAGTAGGGTGCCAGACCCATATACCAGAGGTGGTGGGTTCAAACCTGGCCCCGGCCAACAACCGCCAAAAAAAAATATATATATATATATATATATATTTTTTTTTATATATGTATTATTAGATATATATATGTATTATTAGAACAAATGAGAAAATAAAAGTTCTCACTATGTGGAACTTGATCTACTGTTAAATAAAGGCTTAACTAATAGGCAATGAGCTCCTATTATGTGCTAGAGCTGTGTATGCCTCATACCAGACCTGTGAGACAGGGATTATTATCCCCATTATACAGAGGAAGAGACTGAGGCTAAGGAACTGGCCCCAGTCCTTGTTCACAAGGATCTCCCAGTCATATGTGTGTATTACTGTCTTCTAAAGTAGTGCTCAGAGCCATAAGAAAGGATCATGCATAAGTAATGTGGGAACCCAGAGAAGGGAAAGCAAACGTTCTTTGTCAAGGACTAGAAAAGGCTTTTTTGAGAAAATAGCATTGGAGCTGGGCCTTACTAGACAGAGAAGATTTGGCAGGTTAGAAATAGTTGGGAAGGGGCGGTGCCTGTGGCTCAAAGGAGTAGGGTGCTGGCCTCATATACCACAGGTGGCGGGTTCAAACCTGGCCCTGGCCAAAAAAAAAAAAAAAACTGCAAAAAAGAAAGAAAGAAACAGTTGGGAAGGTATTGCTTACATAGGCATTGCATCAGCAAAAGCACAGAAAGATGGGAATATAGAACAGTAAAGTGGTGGGAAATCATTCTAGGCATGGGTATGTCAGCATACCTGCTAACGTGAGAATCCCAGTTCTACCATTTCCTGCTTGTATGGCCTTGGGCAAGCTGTTCAACCACATTGAAACTTGATCAATAAAATAGAGGAAAATCTTTTTAGAGATGTTTTGAAAATTCTATTAAACTAGGTAATATATATGTGAAAGCATCTAGTACATAGTAGCTGCTAAGTATGTGTTAGTTTTCTTCCTAAAACCAAGGAGGTACTTGGTTGAAAGTGTTGAATCATGGGAAGCTGAGGTAGAAGGATTCTTTGAGGCCAGGTGTTCAAGACCAGCCTGAGCAAGAGTAAGACCCAGTCTCTGCAAAAAAATTGACTGTGTGTACCTGCAATTTCAGCTACTTTGGATGAGCTAGAATGATTTCTTGAGCTCAGGAGTTTGAGGTTGCAATGAACTATGATGAGGTCACTGCATTGCAGCCTAGCTGACAGCAAGACCCTGTCAGAAAGGAAGGGCAGAAGGGAGGACTGAATGGAGAATTATAAGGGAAGAAATTACTCTGCTCTAATGTCTGTGATCTGGGCGTGCTTCCTTGGAACTAGCAAAGAGGTGGAGGGAAGGAAAGAAGCATTGAAAGGAAGATCTATATTCTTCATACAACAAAAACTTAATCGAACATCTTTTCCATGTCAAACAATGTATCAGCTGAACTAAAAAGAGAGAAACCAGGCCTGGACTCATCTCTCAAGGGAAGAATGGGGAATAGGAGATCACAGTCTTGTAGAGAAGATAGAGGAACTAGGTCTGGTCCCAGCTCTCCATGCTATATAAGTCTGACAGAGAAGTGAATTCATTGTCTATTGCTGTGTAATAAATTACCCCAAAATTTAGTAGCTTAAAATTGACTTGAGAGACCAAGCTTAAACAACATACATTTATTATTTCATACAGCTTCTAAAGGCTGGGAAGCTAGGAATGGCTTGGCTGGGTGGTTCTGGCTCAGGGCCTCTCAGAAGGCGGCAGTCAAGCTATAGGGTGGAACCGCAATCTCTGGGGACTAAACTGGGGCTGACAGTCTGCTTCCAAGCTCACTCACTTAGCTATCAGCAACAGGATTCAGTTCCTTATCATGTGGGCCTCTCCATGGGACTATTCATGATGTGGCTTCCCCTAGGCTAGGAGTCTGAGGGAGAGAGTACAAGGAGCAAGAGCACCCAAGACGGATGCTGTTTTTCTCAACTTAATCTCTGAAGTGACATACCTTCACTTCTGCCATTTGTTGTTGGTCACACAGACCAACTCTGGTACAGTGTGGTACCCCAGGGTGTGAATATAGGAGGTGGGGGATCATTAAGGGATAATTTGGAGGCTGGATACCACAGGGAGATAGAGTTACCAGGTGTGGTCCATATTCTCAGGGCTAAATATGTATTATGGATATCCTAAGAGAGAATTCCGCCAGAGGAAGCTGAGATTTTAGTTTGCCCTGGGCGATGGCAGAGGCAGGAATGTGGCTTGATTCAGGAAGGAGGTAGCATTTGACTTCAGTCTGTATGCAAACAAAGGAGCTATTAGGGTGCCTGAGACAGGAACTTGTGGGCATTAGTCCCAGCTCCCTGTGAGTTCATAATGGCTCCCTGGGAATTATTTCATAGAAGGCAGAGAGTCTGTTAGGAGTGGGGGAGGGGAATCCACCTTGTGAGCTGACCCACTGGTTCAGCTCACAAGGAAAAGATTCCTCCTTTTTCCTTCCATCCCTCCCTCATTCCCACCCATTTGCCATTCTTCCCTTCATCTTTCCTTCCTTTCTCTCCCTTTCCCTCTTCCCCTTCCCCCATACAGGTAAAGTCTCTGGCTGAATCCATTGACGAGGCCCTGAACTGCCACCCATCAGGGCCCATGTCTGAGGAGCCAGGGTCAGCCCAACTGGAGAAGCGAGAGTCAAAGGAACAACAAGAAGATAGCTCAGCAACATCCTTCAGTGACCTTCCCCTCTACCTGGATGATCCAGTTCCCCCACCATCCCCTGAGCTACTGCCCAGCACAGAGCCCCCACCCCAAGGCCGACCTGAGTTCTGGGCACCAGCCCCTCTCCCTCCAGTTCCTCCACCAGTGCCACCAGGGACCCGGGAAGATGGTAGCCGTGAGGAAGGCACTCGCAGGGGTCCTGGGTGCTTAGAGTGCCGGGATTTCCGGCTGCGGGCTGCCCACCTTCCCCTGCTTACCATTGAGCCTCCTAGTGACAGCTCTGTAGACCTGAGTGACCGCTCAGATCGCGGCTCTGTCCACCGCCAGCTGGTGTATGAGGCTGATGGCTGCAGCCCCCATGGAACCCTGAAGCACAAGGGGCCACCAGGCAGGGCCCCGATCCCACACCGCCACTACCCAGCCCCTGAGGGCCCAGCCCCAGCCCCACCAGGGCCCCTGCCACCAGCCCCCAACAGTAGCACTGGGCCCAGTGGTGTGGCTGGGGGTCGGAGGTTGGGGAAGTGTGAGGCAGCAGGTGAGAACTCTGATGGTGGAGATAATGAGAGCCTTGAGAGCTCCAGCAATTCCAATGAGACCATCAACTGCAGCTCTGGCTCCTCTTCTCGGGACAGCCTGAGGGAGCCTCCAGCCACTGGCCTATGCAAGCAGACTTACCAGCGGGAGACAAGGCACAGCTGGGATTCACCAGCCTTCAACAATGATGTAGTACAGAGGCGGCACTACAGAATTGGCCTCAACCTCTTCAATAAGTATGTGCTCCCGTTCCAGCCTCCCCATCCCTTCATACCCAACCATGGGTACTTTGATTCCTGGGACTGAACTACAAGCAGTGACCCTGGTTCTGCCATCCTTTGTTATTTGTGGTGTTTTTCTCCAGCTATTCAGAGAAGAGGATAGACCACAGGGTGGCAGTATAGAGACCCCCCAAAATACCTGGGCTTGAGCCTAGTACTGCCTCTGACTGGCTGTGTGATCTTGAGTGAGATGCGCCCCTAAATGGATTCTGAATCTTGTCTCCCTCACCTCCTCTTTTTAAAGGGGAGTAAATATGGTGTATATAAAGCCCTGCTCTTACAAACAGGAGACCTGGACTACCAGTGTGCCTTTGGCGAGACTCACTGTGTAGCCCTGGGCAAGTTGTGTTCTTTCCTTAAGCTTTAGTTTTTCCATCTATCATCTAGCAGGGTGTGTATATGTGAGGTATATGTGCACCTGTTGGGGTGCAGGGTGGTGTGCTGGACTACTTAGTAACTGCGATTAAGCTCTTTCTAGATGCCTTGTTTAGTGCCAAGTGATTAGGAATAGGATGGGAAAGTAACATTTGATTAGAAAATAATTAGAAAACACTAGAAGTAATATAAGTCATTAGCTATCACTTAATGCCTTACATCTTCATAGCCTATTAAACACTGCCACCTATATTTAATTCTCACAATAATTCCACAAGATGGATAGTTTTATAGATAAGGAACTGAGGCTTGCAGAAGTAAAGGGAATTATCCAAAGTCATATATCTGGGAAGTGATATCCGATCTGAGACTCTTACAGTACCAAAGTCCTTTTCAAATTTTAGCATCATGGGGTCCTAAGGTTCTGGGGTTCTGAATATGGCATAGTGCTGACCCAGATTTTGGCCCAAATCTCTGGCAATCTAGGGGGCACTTTGTCTATAGAAACACTTGCAGGGGGCTGGTTGATACCTGCCTGGGTAGGATATGAGGTATGGAACAAAGTAACCTTCTTCCCTACTCTGAGAGTCTGTGACTCAGAAAGAAGGTGCTCAGGGCTTCTCAGTACTCTTTGGTGCCTGTTGAGAATATCAAAGCTCCTTGGCAGAGCCTGGGAGCTCATGCCTATAATCTTAGCACTCAGGGAGGCCAAGGCAAGAGGATTGCTTGAGGCCAGAAGTTCAAAACCAGCCTGAACAAGAGTGAGATCTTATCTCTACAAAAAATAGAAAAATCAGCCAGGCATGGTGGCACACACCTATAGTCCTAGCTACTTAGGAATCTGAAGTAGGAGGATTGCTTGAGACCAGGAATTTGAGGTTAAAGTGAGTTGTGATGATGCTACTGTACTCTAGCCTGGGTAACAGAGTGAGACTGTGTCTCAAAAAAAAAATTCCAGGCTCAGCACCCGTAGAACAGTGGTTACAGCGCCAGCCACATACACCAAAGCTGACGGGTTTGAACTTGCCCCAGCCAGCTAAATAACAATGACAACTGCAACTGTGGTGGGTGTCTGTAGTCCCAGCTACTTGGGAGGCTGAGAGTTTGAGGCCAAGAGTTTGAGGTTGCTGTGAGCTGTGATGCCACATCACTCTACCGAGGGCATCATAGTGAGACCTTGTCTCAAAAAAAAAAAAATTCCAAACAAACAATAATCCTGGCATAGAGCAGCTCTCATTAGATACTCTTTCAATTATGGTGTGGCTCCAGTGAAGGAGGAAGTTGTGCTTAGGATACCTTGGAATTTTAAAACTCTGTGAAATGGGTAAGTAACTTCTTCCTCCTCAGTTTTCTCATCTGTACCATAAAGGAGTTGGATCAAATTATATATTCCACTTCTCTGGTTCTCTGAGGCCATGGTTAGTTGGGCCCAAAATTAGTTCAAGAAATGGGACAGGGAACACAATTCCAGGAGGACGGTCATCTTATCTCCTTCCCCTCTTTCTGCAGGAAGCCAGAGAAGGGTATCCAGTATTTGATTGAGCGGGGCTTCCTATCAGACACACCGGTGGGAGTGGCTCACTTCATCCTGGAGCGGAAAGGCCTCAGCCGGCAGATGATAGGGGAATTCCTGGGGAACCGGCAGAAGCAGTTCAACAGAGATGTATTGGAGTGAGGACCCCAGGCTGGGGCAGACTGGGCCAGGGATTTCTGGAAAAGGAGAGCAAGAGAGGGGAAGGGGGAAGCCTATCCTTTTGGCTCAGATAAACTTTTCAAAACAGGATGACTAGACCTTCCTGCTTCCATACTCTTCTGCCCCAAAGGAGTCTGATCTCTCTTGGCCTTCCTCCTAAAGTCTTCTGGGTAGCCCTGGGCAAGATATGCTTGTCCTATGGCCTGCTTTGGGCCTCAGTTTTTCTATCTGTGATATGAATGGGTCAATGAAACAGACCCTCAGTCACCATATGTCTTGCCTTGATTTTCTAGGATAGATTCTATTTCAAACATTCCTGTCCTCGTGTACTTGCTCCACAGGTCCTGATTTTGGAAGTCTGTCAGTGGGGGGTGTTGGTCCATTTAAGCAGTTACAGGTGGGTTGAAGGTTTTCTGTAGAGGAATTGAGAATGCCACACCCTCTTCTTTGCTCCTCAGCTGTGTGGTAGATGAGATGGACTTCTCTTCCATGGATTTGGATGATGCACTCCGGAAGTTCCAATCCCACATCCGGGTTCAGGGCGAGGCCCAGAAAGTGGAGCGACTCATTGAAGCCTTCAGGTGTGCCTCATTACCATTCCTAAAGCTGCCCCTCCTTACCTTGGGCAGCACTGCAGTATGTGTTCATAAGTAACTTCTCTGAGCTTCTTATAGATTTCCTCACCATAAAATAGAAATGATAAATCCTATTTTGTAAGGTAGTTGTAAGATCAGAAGTGGTGCATATAAAGTATCTAGCTCAACATGTGGGATATGGGCATTCAATAAGTACAACAGCATCAACACTAACAGCTAACATTCATGGAGCACTCACTAGGTATCAGGTTGTAGGCTGGGAACTTTACATAATTATTTCAGATACTCATAACCACCCTATAAAGTAGGTGTTTCTATCATTCCCATTTTGAAAATGAGAAATCTGAACTTTAGAAAAGTTAAGTAACTTGCCCAGGGTCATACAATGAGTACGCAGTAGAACTAGGATTTGAACTCAAATATTTCTGACTCCATGATTCATTCATGCCCTTAACTATTATGTTCTACTATAAATGCCTAGGGAATTAGACAGAGCAGCATCTAAATTCTGCGTCTACCACTTTGGGGTATTTATAGAAGAAAGGAGGAGTTTCTGAGACTTTCTTTCCCATAATAAAGGGAAAGAGTTGCTTTGTGTTCACAAAAACCTGGGTTTTCATCCTGGCTTTACTATTTACCCACTCTATTACACTGGACAAGTTACCTTACCACTTTGAGCCTCAGTTTCTTCATCTGTAAAATGAGATTGCTAGTAACTGCCTTGCAGAATTATGATAGGATTACACAAGACAATGTATATAAATCTCCTGGCAAAGCTCTGTAAAAGGTAGCAATTGTGACTTTTATGTGCTAGTCTTTAGGAAACACTGAAGAGAACAGACCCCCACAGAAAGCTAGGGAGTATTTTTTTGGAAGAAAGACTGGATGGGGCCAGAGTAGGTGGATGGTGGGTAAGTGGAGATTGCTGGTATCTGAGTCTGGCTTTGACCTCTCCTGCCCTGCAGTCAGCGGTACTGTGTCTGCAACCCAGCCCTTGTGCGTCAGTTCCGGAACCCAGACACCATCTTCATCCTTGCTTTTGCCATCATCCTTCTTAATACTGACATGTACAGTCCCAGTGTCAAGGCTGAACGAAAGATGAAACTAGACGACTTCATCAAGAACCTGAGAGGTGACCAGACTTCCCTGTCAGTTCTTCCTGCCTTTTGCCTGGGAAGGGAAAGTGGGCAGGGGTAGGAATGGAGAAGGATGAAGGAGATCCCATCTGTTCCTTGGAAATTAACCTATGATCTGTCACTTTCTGCCAAGGTTAGATGTTCCCAGGGCATTCCCTTTTTAATTCACTCGAATAGCCATTTCTCCATTTAATAAGCATCTACTATGTACTAGGCATTTTTAGGTCCTGGAATTCTAACAGTAAACTATTGGCTCATATAGGGCTTGAACTAATTCACTCATTCATTCATTCATTTGTCCATTTCTCACTTCTCCTTTCCCTTTCTTCTTTATTTATGCCTATAAGGACTCATTTAATTATTTTAGGTGCCCATTCCTCCATTCATGCATTCCTTTATGACTTGACCATCTAACCAGCCAGCCAGTTGACACTTAGTGCCTAGTGTGTGCCAAGCCCTATCACAGGTGCTAAGAACAATGGAGAGGAGTCTGCCATAATTCCTTCCTTGAGAGGGTTCTTGTGTGTGGGAGATATTAACTTGTAGTACCCAGATAACTAACAAAAGATAGAAAGTGAAAAGTGACATCAGAGAGGCCAAAAGCATAGACAGAGCTCAAAAGAGGGATAACCCATCTCCAGCTAGCTTCTCAGAGTAAACAGTATTTTTGTTTTAAGGTGAGCCTTGAAGGCACGGATAAGGTGACAATTCGAATAGAGATAGAGGAGGACTTCCTAGCAGTGAGAATAGCAAAGTCACAGAGGCAGGAAAATGTAAAATTGTTTAGAAAAATTAAGATGGGGTCACTAAGAAGGTCAGTTGGAAACAATATGTAAGGGACTTGAATACCAGATGAAAGGTGTCACTTTGATCTTTTTTCTTGGTTTATTCTATTCATGTCAAGCCCTGCCTCTCACCAAAGAACAGCCTACTAAAAATGGCACAAATGTTAAGATTATTTAAACAGAAGTGAAAGAGGGAAATAAAGTTGAGGAAAAAACAAACAAACCAAAACCAAGACAAATTGGCTGACCATAGGGGTTTGCACAGTTCAAAGGCTTTAAGTTCTCTGGCAGCTAAGGTAAAAAAAAAATAATAATAAAAATAAACGTGATGTGATGAAGGGTGTTCCTTTAGCACAAGGAGGAGGTGTGGCATTTCCAAAGAAAAATTTTCCCTAGCAAAAGGTTTGGAGAGAAGAGTGAACAGGTTTCTCACAGCAGACAATCAGGAGTAGAAAAGGTCATGGGAGGAGGGAAATAGATCAGAAGCCATTTGGAGCTGTCTCCTGGAATCCTGCTGTTATTCATTCATTCATCCATTCTGTGTGTGTGTGCGTGCACATGCATGCTTTTCCCTCTAGTTGTTAAATAAATAGGCATACAAATAAAGTAATACTTATTTTGAAAATTTGGAAAATTCAGCAAATTAGAAAATTTGTAAATCATCTAAAATTCTGCTCCCTAGAGACAACCATGGTTAATATTTTTGTGTATTCTGGGCTTTTTTTTTTTTTGAAACAGAGTATTACTCTGTCTTCTAGGGTAGAGTTCCGTGGAGTCATAGCTCACAGTAACCTCAAACTTTTGGGCTCAAGCAGTCCTCTTCCCTCAGCCTCCCAACTAGCTGGGACTACAGGTGCAGCTTTTCTTGGAGACAGGAGTCTCACTCTTGTTCAGGCTGGTCCCAAACTCCTGAATTCAGGAAATCCACCCGCCTAGCCTCCCAGAGTGCTAGAATTACAGGCGTGAGCCTCTGTGCCTGACCATACTTGCACGTATTTCTGAGGAATTCCTTAGGGCAGTTTCTTAGAAGAGCTTGAACATTTAGGCTCTTGCCAAATTACCCTCCAAATAGTTATGTTATGTGTCCACTTCTCTGCACTCTTCTTAGCACTGGATTTCATTTAAAGTATTTTTGCTGGCTCGGCGCCCATGGCTCAATGGGCTAAGGCGCCAGCCATGTACACTTGAGCTGGTGGGTTCGAATCCAGCCTGGGCCCGCCAAACAACAATGACAGCTGCAACCAAAAAATGACTGGGCGTTGTGGCGGGCGCCTGTAGTCCCAGCTACTTGGGACGCAGAGGCAAGAGACTCGCTTGAGCCCAGGAATTGGAGGTTGCTGTGAGTTGTAATGCCATGGCACTCTATCCAGGGTGACAGCTTGAGGCTCTGTCTCAAATAAATAAATAAACAAATAAATAAATAAAGTGTTTTTGCTAATTAGGAAGGCCAAAAATAGTATCTGATGATTAAATTACTAAATTGTTTAGACAAAAGCCCCACTCTGGGGAAGATAGCAACTGGCTATTGTGTTGAAGGGCAACTTCCCTCCCCCAATTCTGACTGAGGGGCTGAGGGTACCCACTGATCCTCAGTTCTACTTTTTAGTGTGGCCCATGCCTGGGTGTGAGGTGTTGTGGAGAACCCCTACCACCAGTGGCCTATACTTATGTGACATATCCCTGTGTTTCTCCCCCTACCCAGGGGTTGACAATGGTGAAGACATCCCCCGAGATCTCCTGGTGGGCATCTACCAGCGCATTCAGGGGCGTGAACTGCGGACCAATGATGATCATGTGTCCCAGGTGCAGGCTGTGGAGCGCATGATTGTTGGCAAGAAACCGGTAAGTACTTTGGGGGGCTGTAGCGGGGCCAAGATTCCACTGTGCCCCAGCTGCTAAGTAGTAAGTCACTGTACCTCCCTAAGCACTGGGTGCTCCTTACCTGCAATACAGAATGAATGATAATGCATTCCTTAGGGGACTGTATTACAAATTAAATGAGGTGCTCCATGTGAATGGCTCTAGCATAGAGCTAGACATATAGTGAGTGCTATATAAATATTAGCATCTTTTCCACATCCAGTTTTTGCCTGTCTGTCCCAAGTGAGCAGTCAAGCTAATGGTCAGATGAGAACCAAAGCAAGAACACACTTTAGTCTTTTTATTTATTTTTTCATTTTTTGACACAGAGTCTTACTTTGTCACCCTCAGTAGAGTGCTGTAGCGTCATAGCTCACAGCAATCTCAAACTCTTGGGCCCAAGCGATTCTCTTGCCTCAACCTCCCAAGTAGCTGGGACTGCAGGCATCTGCCACAACACCTGGCTATTTTTAGAGATGGGATCTTGCTCTTGCTCAGGCTGGTCTCAAACTCCTGAGCTCAGGCAATCCACCTGCCTCGGCCTCCCAGAGTGCTAGGATTACAGGCGTGAATCACCATGCCCGGCCCTCACACTTTAGTCTTTTAGACAACGAACATTTATGGGTGCCTTGCACTGAGCCCAGCTTTTCACTGGGTTCCAGAGACATAGATATAAATCAGACATGGTCTCTGTCCTCGAGGATACTCACAGACCAGTAGAGGTGCAAGATAAAGACTCAAATACTACTTCTGCCTTATGGTCTAGTTTAGGGGAGCAAAAAAGAAGGAGAGGCCATTTTTAGCCTAGGGAAGTTACTTTAGAATTGGGATTTGAAGGAAGGGTGGAATTTGGCCATGTAGAGCTGGGCAAGAAAGGCATTCATACTCAGAAGCTAAGGCAGGAAGATCACTTGAGCCCAGGAATTTGAGGTTGCAGTGGGCTATGATAACATGACTGCATTCCAGCCTGGGCAATAGAGCAAGACCCCATCTCTAAAAATATAAAAATAAATTAAAAAAAAAAAAGCAAAAAAATAATAATAATAAAGGCATTCCAGAATACTCCTTGATTTGGAGTGACACATATGTATCAGAGGTAAACTTCTTCTTATAGTTTAATGTTAAGATACTGAAGGTCTGAAGCTGGCTTTCTTACACCTATTTCTTCATGCCTGTCTAGGTCTTGTCTCTTCCTCACCGTCGACTGGTTTGCTGTTGCCAGCTCTATGAGGTGCCAGATCCAAACCGCCCCCAGAGGCTAGGGTTACATCAGCGAGAGGTCTTCCTCTTCAATGATCTCCTTGTGGTATGGGGACTCTGGGGGAGGAGATGAGAGGAAGATGGTTAGCTCCTGAGTCTAGTGTAAACCATGTTGACATTAGGGTGTGGAGTGTGGTGGACAAGGTGCTCTGCCATGTCATCTGTGTGGTCTTGGGCAAGGCATAGGCCTTCTCTGCTCCTCTGTTCCCCCAGAGATCTATTTGGAGATAGATCAAGGGGCAGAAAATCTGAGAACCAAGGGATTTGACAGATTTATAATCTGGGAAATGGTAGCGAATGTCCCTGTCCACTTCATAGCTTGATCCCTAGGATCAATCTGAAACCTGTGAGTGATGGAGATGCTTGAAGTGATTGTTAAAAGTGTGTTCATTACCAGTATAGATGTTTTTCTTTTAGAGATAGGACTCTATATGTTAGAAGGGACTTTCAGGGACTCCTGGACAAGAACCAGCTTCCTGGATGTGGCCCCCTGCTTGTACAACTGCAGAGATGGAAAGCTGCCTTCCTCCAGAGCATCCAAATGCTTTGTCAGACAGTTCTAACTGTTATAATCTGTTTCTCTGTGGGTTTCTTCCAACAATCTTCCATTGGGACCACTCAGAACAAGTGTTCTTTCTGCCCTAAGACAGCTCTTCAGGGAATTGAGGACAGCAGTCATGCCCACTACCCACCACCTTGATCTTATCTCCTTTAGAGCAGTTTCTTTTTTTCTTTTTTGAGACAGAGTCTCACTATGTCACCCTCAGTAGAGTACTGTGGCATCACAGCTCACAGCAACCTCAAACTCTTGGGCTTAAGTGATTCTCTGGCCTCAGCCTCCCAAGTTGCTGGGACTACAGGCACCCAACACAATGCCCAGCTATTTTTTGTTACAGTTGTCATTGTTGTTTAGCTGGTCTAGGCTGGGTTCAAACTTGCCAGCCTCAGTGTATGTGGCTGGCACTGTAACCACTGTGCTATGGGTGCCAAGCCTAGAGCAGAGTTTCTTTTTTTCTTTTTTTTGTAGAGACAGAGTCTCACTTTATTGCCCTTGGTAGAGTGCCGTGGCATCACACAGCTCACAGCAACCTCCAACTCCTGGACTTTTAGGCAATTCTCTTGCCTCAGCCTCCTGAGAAGCTGGGATTACAGGCGCCCGCCACAACGCCCAGCTATTTTTCTGTTTTGCAGTTCGGCCGAGGCTGGGTTTGAACCTGCCACCTTCGGTATATGGGGCCGGTGCCCTACTTGATGAGCCACAGACGCCGCCTGAGAGCAGAGTTTCTTGATATCAGCACTATTTACATTTGGGGCTGAATAATGCTTTGTTGTGGGTGGCTGTTCTGTGCTTTGTAGGATGTTTAGCAGTACCATCATCTCTACCTACTACATACCAGTAGCAGCCCTTCAACCCAAAATGTCTCCAGATATTGCTCAGTGTCCTCTGTGGTGCAATATCACCCTGAGTTGAGAATTACTGTTTTAGACAAAGCACCTTCATTGCCTTCTCTGAACCTTAGTTTCCTCCTCTGTGAAATGAGGCTAATCACTACAACATAAGGTTATCATGGAGATGAAATAAGAGGTCACATATGGAATAGCCTTACCATGAGGAGTGCCTGGCCCATGCAAGTGCTGAGTGAGTGTTTAGCTATCCCTTGTGTACTGACACTTGTGTGTATCTAGTTCTGTGCTAGGCAGTAGATATGCCAAGATGAATCAGACTCAGGCCATGTTCTCAGGACGCTTACAGTCCAAAGGACCAAAAAAAGTGCTTTGCATTACTATGAACTGTAACCATCCAGAAATCAAAACACTTACTTTTAAAAGCCACTTGCAGACTGCCTAAGATGTTTGTAGCTTGTGTTAGTTGAGTCCAGAGTGCCCAAGTACTTGATAAAGACCTTGGGTTTTTTGAGGAAGGCTTGTTAACTCTCTATATAGGTTCAGCAAAGTTGCCATTAAGTGCTGTCTCTGGTAAGGGTAGGTGAGAGAACCTGAAAACCAGACTCCTGCCCTCTAGACCAGCAGGGGGCGATCACACACTCAGAGGACTATCATAAAGCCTGACAAGGGAAAGGTCCTGAATCAGCACTCTGGAGCTCAGAAATGGAGGGTGGGAAGTAGAAGTGTCTGTGGGGTGTTAGAACAGGCTTCCTAGAAGAAGCAGCATTCAGTTAGTTCCTGTAAACATTGTAAATGCCTATTGGGCGTCATCATTAAGTCAGAAACTTGAATTTTCCTCCATTTCTCCCATTCTGTTCCTCAAGCTTCCATTACCCTCAACCTGTGGGTATATGTGTTTGTGTGTATATGCCTGTTAGCAGAAGTAGGAGGGGAGGGTGTTACTAATAGGTGCCATGTGGAAATTGCCCACCCCAAGTCTTCCCTCTTGTCTTTTTCCCACCCCTGCCAAAGGTCACCAAAATTTTCCAGAAGAAGAAGATCTTGGTGACGTACAGCTTCCGTCAGTCCTTTCCTCTTGTGGAAATGCACATGCAGCTCTTCCAGAATTCATGTGAGTCCCTTTTTGGATCCCAGCTCCCATGGTATGCCATGGCCCCCATGCTCATCCTTTATCCATAGCAGCTCCAGTTTTTGGAGTCCCTTATAACTGGGCTCAGACGTCTAAAACACCTACTTGGTCCCAGGTTGAAGGGCAGGCCAGGGTGGAGTATAGCTCAGGTCTAGCTTCAGGGAAGCTCACAGTCTTGCAGAGAAGTATAGTGTGTGTGTTCTCTGCTAGGCCAAAGAGATGGTGATCATGCTGTGCTCCAAAGGACTGAACCAGGAGGAGCATTGTGGGGTGACATTCTGGGCAGTAGAAGCAATTCTGAGTTGAGGCAGAAGTGTGAAGGAAAGAGTTTTGAGAGAGCAGTGAGGAGTTAGGTTTGCCTTTACATCCTGGAGTACAGGAATTAAGAGGGCCACAGCTACCAGAGTTTGGGAGCTTTGGGGCAAAGGGGAGCCACTGAAGATCTTCAAGCAGAGGAGGGCTGTAATGTCAGAACTGGATATTAGAAAAAATATTTCATGGATGAGACACCTTGCATCAGTTCTGACAGAGGTGCCCAACCTCCCCTCTCCCTTTTCCTACAGATTACCAGTTTGGTATCAAGTTGCTGTCTGCAGTACCTGGTGGGGAGCGAAAAGTCCTCATCATTTTCAATGCCCCTAGCCTTCAGGACCGGCTGCGCTTCACATCGGACCTGCGTGAGTCCATTGCAGAGGTGCAGGAGATGGAGAAGTACCGTGTGGAGTGTGAGTACCTCAGCCACATCTCCTGCCCTCTTTCCTGATACAGTGTCCTTTAGAAACCAAGAATCCTGTCCTCTGACACTCTCAGAGTTGAGGGGTAGCTTGTTCAACTCTCCTACTCATTCCAGGAACCCTTCAGCTTCTGCTTGAATACCTTCCGTGACAAGAGGCTCATTACCTCCCACCCTCAGATTATTATCCCAAGCCCTAATTATGAGTCAACTCTTCCTTCTAGTGAAAGGCAGCAGGGAAAAGAATCAGGGCATTGGAAATAGGACTCTAGTTTTCGATCCCAGGTATGCTACTTATTAACTGGGTAAACTGGGGCAAGTCACCTAATCCTCTGAGCCCCAGTTTCTACCTATACAAAGTTGGGATAATAAGTCTCCTTCTAGAGTCATGGAGTTGAAATGAGACACAGCAACCAGAGTGTCCTAATACACCCTAGGTGTTCAACAAATATTATTACTCATCCCACCCTCTCCTCTCCCCGTATACCATTTCCTGAGCTGGGTCCCAGTGGCCTATCCTCCCAGCTCTCAGGGGCCACACCAAATCATTTTGATCATATATAATGGAAAACAGTGGTTACTATTTAATTCCTCCAGATGCCCTCCAAATTTTCCTCCTAATTCCTCCAGATGCCCTCCAAATTTTCTCTTCTCCAGGATAAGCAGTCACAGTTAAGTAACTGTTAAGGAGAAAGAGGCAGACAGAGAAAGAGACAGAGGCAGCGGACTGCTCCTTGGTGAGGACTTCACACTTCAGAGTCTACTCTACTCCTCAGCAAGGCTGAGTCAGAAGTTTTCAATTCATCAGACGTCCTTAAGATGCTGGAGAAATCCAGAGAGAGGAATTAGCATATCAAGATGAAGAGGGGAGGGCAATAGACAATTGTTCCATGACCTCTATGGGGAAGCAGAGGTGTAAGGAGATGGAGAGAGCCCAGGCTCTAGAATCAGGCAGACCTGCTTCCAGAATGTCAACTCCACCATTTCCAGCTGTATAACGCTGGGCAAGCTCTAAGACTTCTGAATTCTCAGTTTCTTCTCTGTTTGCGCAATGTTGATACTAACAGTGACTTCAGAACTATTGTGAGGATTGAGAGATATGGAGTATGTAAAGTGTCCAGTATATGACCTGGAAAACAATAGAGGATTAGATTCTTTTCAGTTTCCTGCTCCTGCTCTGTCAGGAACCCCTCTGCTCTGGAATAAGATATTTGAGAACTGACTGAATTCTGGAAAGATTGCCCTTTGCTATAGGCTAGACGGGCCTTTCTGTACTTACTGTGAACCATCTGCTGTGAAGCTCCTTTGTTTTTTTTCTTTGAAGCAGAGTCTCACTACTCTGTTGCCCTGAGTAGAGTGCCATGGCATCATAGCTCACAGCAACCTCAAACTCTTGAGCTCAAGAAATCCTCTTGTTTCAGCCTCCTGAATAGCTGGAACTAGAGGCACTGACCACAACACCCAGCTAGTTTTTATATTTTTAGTAGAGATGAGGGTCTCACTCTTATTCAGGCTGGTCTCAAACTTCTGAGTTCCGGTGATCCACCCGCCTCGGCCTCCCAGAGTTCTAGGATTACAGGGATCAGCCACAGCGCCTGGCCTATGAAGTTTTTTGTGAAGGGCAGGGATGCTTTTGGGAGAGCTGACTGCAAGTGGGTTGATGGGGTGAGGGGGGGAAAGAGGGACAAGAGGAAAAGGAAAGGAGCAGGAAACTAGACAGAGAGGGATGAAGAGAAGACTGAGCAGGAAGAGAGGATGTAAGACAGGGGCTGGACACTGAGGGAGCTTTGGAGATGAAGCTGCAGTTTGCGGGGGAGACAAGTGCTGGCCATCTAAAGGGAAAAACAGGAGACCCAGGGGACAGAGGGTGGGAGGAAGAAGAGGAAGGCCCATGGAGTGCTGAGGTCAGTCACATGAGCTGTCTCTCCTGTTCCTGACCTTTGCTCCATGTCCCTTCCACTGCCACCCAGCGGAGCTGGAGAAGCAGAAAGGTATGATGCGGCCAAATGCCTCACAGCCTGGAGGAGCCAAGGACTCAGTGAATGGGACACTTGCCCGCAGTAGCCTGGAGGACACTTACGGTGCAGGCGATGGGCTCAAACGGGGAGCACTCAGCAGTTCCCTGCGAGACCTCTCAGATGCAGGTAAATCTTCTGGGCCCCTGCCCTGGCTGGGGAGACGTGGGACTGGGTGTCCTCCTGGCCTCCTGTCTGGCTGCCAGCCTTCCTTCCACCTGCCGTGCACACACATGTATCCTACCTTCACCCAGAATCCTGGTCTCTGCACTGCAGGGAGCCTGGCAGCCAGGTCAGAATAGGCGGAGCCCAGCTTTTGGGCCAGGGTATGCAAAATGGGGCCCGCAGTCCTGGCCCCTCTATCTTGCTGCTCCACCTCTCCTCCACTTATCCCCCTTCTGTCTCTCCTGTACAACCAGTCCTCCTTCTCCATCTTTTCCTCCTTTCTTTCCTTCTCCATCTCTCCTCTTCCCCACTTCCCCCTCTTCAGTGGGGGAAACGGATAATGGGATGTCTTTCCCTGGGAGGGGCCTAGGCCTGGTGCCCAGCTCTGGAGCCCAGCAGGGTAGGGAGGGGGCATTGCTGCTCTGACGCTGGGCTCCTTGCTTGTGGGTGCAGGGAAGCGGGGGCGGCGTAACAGCGTGGGATCGCTGGACAGCACCATCGAAGTAAGTGCCAGCTCCTGCCCTACTCGTCCTTTGCATGAGCCCTGCCCTGGCCATGGAGCCCCAGAAGAGGAGGGGACCTGTTGCTCCCCTCTCTTCCCTGTTGGGGACCGTACAGCAGCCTCTTCCAGCCAAGCACTCTCTCCATCTGTCCTCAACTCTTGTCTGTCCTCATTCTGACTGTCTCTCAGTCTGTCTTCCACTCTCCCATGTCCCCTCTCAACCCCAGGGCTAACTCTGAGTAGGGATGCCCTTGGAGTTAGGCCATGAGACGCTCTTACCTCCATGTCCTGCTCTTTAACCCTGAGCAAGTGACTCTGCATCTCTGGGCCTAATGTTTTCCCTGTCTGCAAAATAGGGATGAGGAGAAGTTACTGCTACTTCTTCCTCTTTTAGCTGAAGCTCAGCTGAGATAGTGGATGTGACAGCAGAGCTTTGCAAACTGGGGAGCTCCACATACAAGTACCAGGACATTATTTCATTTCAATTATGATTTGGGGGTTGCTGTCTTCCCAGCTTCAGCCCTCAGGGATGGGGTGGAATTTAGGGTTGGGGGTTTAGGACATCTAGACCAGGCTGACTTCCCCCCTCCCCACTTCCAGGGGTCTGTTATTAGCAGTCCACGCCCTCACCAGAGGATGCCACCACCTCCACCCCCACCCCCGCCGCCTGAGGAGTACAAGAGCCAGAGGCCCATCTCCAACTCCTCATCCTTCCTGGGCTCCCTATTTGGAAGCAAGCGGGGGAAGGGGCCCTTCCAGATGCCACCACCACCAACAGGCCAGGCCTCTGCCTCCTCTTCATCTGCTTCTTCCACCCACCACCACCACCACCACCACCACCATGGTCACAGCCATGGGGGCCTGGGAGTGCTGCCTGATGGGCAATCTAAGCTCCAGGCCCTGCATGCCCAGTATTGCCAAGGACCAGGCCCTGCTCCTCCACCTTACCTTCCACCTCAACAACCTCCTCTACCCCCACCTCCTCAGCAGCCCCCACCCCTGCCTCAGCTGGGCTCCATTCCACCACCTCCCGCCTCAGCCCCACCTGTGGGGCCACATCGCCACTTCCATGCCCATGGCCCAGTCCCAGGGCCCCAGCACTATACCTTAGGCCGGCCAGGCAGGGCACCCAGACGGGGGGCTGGAGGACACCCTCAGTTTGCTCCACATGGCCGCCACCCCCTGCACCAGCCCACATCCCCATTACCCCTGTACAGTCCTGCCCCCCAGCACCCTCCAGCCCACAAACAGGGCCCCAAGCACTTCATCTTCAGTCACCATCCACAGATGATGCCAGCAGCAGGCACAGCTGGGGGCCCTGGATCCCGGCCACCAGGGGGCTCTTATTCTCACCCTCACCACCCCCAGTCACCATTGTCACCACATTCACCCATCCCTCCTCACCCTTCCTACCCACCTCTCCCTCCACCCTCACCCCATACCCCACACTCACCCTTGCCACCCACCTCTCCCCATGGCCCGCTGCACGCCTCTGGGCCCCCTGGCACAGCCAACCCACCCAGTGCAAACCCCAAGGTCAAGCCAAGCCGGATCAGCACCGTGGTCTGATGAATGGAGATAGCAAGCTGGGGAGCAGGAAGTTCTGGGGAATTCACAGGAGAGGGACTTTGCACCCTCTATGCTTCCTCAGTTTTTTAAAAAATATATATACATGCAATGTCCTCCTCCCTACTTCCTTCTTGCCTTGGGACCCCTCCTCTAACCCTCAGCAGTTGCCATGGGGTTTCCTTCCTGATTCAAGGACCCTTGCCACTTGAAGCCTGGACTCAGGCAGGGCACTCCAGTGCTAGAGAGTGGTGAGCGCCTTTCAGAGATCCTCCTTCTCTTTTTCCTGTCTTCCTTCCCCGCTTCCTTCCTTGGAGGTCTAGCTCTGTGGCCTCAGACCTCCAGGCCATTGTGAGCTCTTTTTCAGCTCTGGCTGGTGGAGAAGGGCAGGCATCTGGAGCTGTAGGGGTGAAGGCTTCTCTAGGGCTCCTCTGGTTGTGTGAGGCTAGAAGAGCACTCTGTAGAGTTGTGGCCAAACCTCAGTTGGCTTTGCCCTCTCTCTGACCTCAGGGCCTGGCCACACTTCTCCATGTGTCTTTCTGCCTGCTGGAGGACACAGACTGTCAATGCACTCAGTGGGTGGGACCCTGCTTATGCTGGCCCCCACATGGGGCAGTGCTTCCCCTCTGGAGCCAGTCTATGCCCTCTCTCCAGTAGGCCCTGGCCCAGACCTCTTTGGCTTCAGGAACTTGCCTCACCCTTGCAACGTTCTTATCCTGATCAAAGTCCAGACATGTTTTAGGGGGGCTCAGGTCTGGGATGAGAAGGGCACTGCCCTCCCTCACCCATATTGCATGCCCCCCATGCCCTTACACCCACCCCACCACCTACAACTGAAGACAATGCACTTTACAGATATCATCCACACACACCTCGCTGGGGCAGGGCACCCAGCATCAGCCCTGGGGAGAGAGGCTCCCAGAGGGCCACCATGAGCCCAAGATGTCCTTCCTGAGGCAGAGATTGAAGCCATCAGAGCCGGGGCTGGGAGCCAGGATGCCTGTGTCCTTCTGTCCATCAAAATCTCTGCTGCCTCTTCAACCCTTTTGCAGCTCTGTTTATTTATTATAAATATATTTTTTACAAGCCCCAGCTCCTCTTCTTGCCCTGCATATCCAGCTCCTTTCTCAGCTCCTGACTCCTTCTCCCCTCTCCACTATGGGCTGCAGTACAGACAGACAGGCAGATGGATCCTGGCTGTATAAAGGGCCAGGGACCCTGAGGTTTGGGGGCAGGGGAGGGTAGCAGTGGAAGGGGCTGTATGGAGAGGAGCTGGGGTTCAGGCATTGTCTTTTTTCCTCCTTGTATATAAGAATGTATATTTGATGCGTCATAAAAGACCTTGTGCTCACCTCCCGCCTCTGCCTCCTACTTATGCCCCTTTCCCCACTGTGGAACCAATGGAGAAAGAGGCCTTAGCTCAGGGAGGTGATGCGCTAATGGTGGAAATTCAAGCAACTGGGTGGGCAAGATGTTTTGGTTGGGTGGGAGAGGCGGGTGAGGGAGGTTTTCCCATCTCATTTCATATACAATCTGCACAAAGAGTAGGGGCTTCAGAGTTGACCCAGTTCATATGCTGGGTTTTTTACTTCTACAAGTATGAACTTGGGTGAGGCACCCTTTCTGGATCTGTTTCCTCAATTTAAAACTCAGGGTGACAAGCCATTGCCACATGGAAATAATATCAAGCAGCCAGGATGGAGTAGATGCTCAGCAAGTTGAGCATCTTGTCTTCCTTTCACAGGTTGGATACTTCCTTCCATTCTTGTGGCATCTACTCTCACCCACTTCCTATGGCTGGCCTGGCTTTACCTTGGACATCCCTCCCCTTCCTGCCAATGGCTGGCCACAGTTCTGGTCCCTGAGGGTAGAGGAATGACTTGGAAGGGGCTAGATACATTTTAACAGCTCTCTGTATATATTTAGGATATTAGCTAACAAATAGTTAGACTCTCATTTACAGAAGAGGAAACAATCTGAGAGAAGGGAAGAGTCTTTCCAAAGGTGACACAGCAAGTCGGGGGGTGGGGTGGTTCCTGTCTATTAGCCTAGCCCCCTTTCCAGTCCCCCAAACTGCTTCCTTATGAAACAAGCATGTTTCTAGCACCACTGATTATATTCTGGATCTCAGCTTAGCACAGGAGAGATGAGGCCAAGCAATGCTCTTGGTTAGGGACAGCAGGAACCCCAGAAGCAGCATTCAGTCGATATTTTTGCAGCCTTCCTAGAATCTGGATTGGCCACTAAAAGGGATAAGTTTGGATAGCCCCACTCTAGCAGCTTGGACCAGTGTCTTTGTTTTCTTCCTCATATGCACATCTAAACGCATCCCAGGAAAGACAACTAGCAAAAGCAGCAGCTGGGGCTATCTAAGCATTTGATACCTCCTCATGGACCAGACCTGAGCATTTGAAGTGCTTAGACCCAGAGGGTCTTGAATCAAGCACAAACAGCATTTTTTGGTAACTTTCTTGCTGAACCAAGCTGGACTACCTTTGATTGTTCTCCTTTCTCCCACTTTCAGCTTAATACTGGTTGCATCTTCCCAAAGCTCAACTTTCAGCACTCAAATCCTGGCGTGAAGCCTTTGGAAAGTCACCCAGCCCTTTAGAACCCTTTAGATCTTTTACCTGTAAAATGGGGATAATGATTTTGCAGGACAGTTGTTAACAGATGCTTGTGAAGTGCCTCCCTCCTCCCAGACATATAGTGAGCTGTCTCAGCCACTTATAGAAACAAGTGCAAAATCTTTGTCTTGACATGGGGAGGTCTTCCACAGGGTGGCCCAAGCCAATCTCTATAGTCCTAACTCTCATTCCTTACCCACAATTTACCCATCCACTTGCGATTCTCTAAAAATGCCTGTGTGTACTTTCCAACCTCAGTATTTTACCTGTGCCTTTGCCCCTGCCAGACATACTCCTCCCAACATCCCTGATGTTTTCCCCACCCTTGCAAGATGGGCTTAAAGAACTCATCCTTCACAAAATGTGCCCTTCCTCACATTCTTTGAGATTCCTCATATATTATCTATTTTCCCCACCAAGCTGTAGTGGCTTGGGACTGACACTGGTCTAAATCATCTGTGTCCAGAGCATTACTCAGTACAGTGCCAGGCACAGCACAGTTGTCACTAAAATTTTGCTGATCTTTGGTTCTTCCTAAGCTAAGTCTTAAAGTTAGGTATCTGAGTGAGTTTATTATTGATACAACCTGTGTACCAAAATTTTGGGTCCCTTTGAGACCTCCTCATGCTTCCTTCAGCTTTTTGCTAAGTTCTCCTCCAACCCTCATTGCAGCCTCAGCACTGTGCTGTCCCTGCCCCTCCCATCCATCTCTCCCTGGAGGCTCACTGTTCAGATTGTGAAGGGTTAGCTCATCTCCTCACTTCCCCATTTCTCTGAGGATCTGAAGATAGGAAGCCCATTGACTTTGTACATCAAAGGTGCTACTGCCAATTTCCTTGGGAATGCAGATGGGGAGAGAAAACATATAACAAAGTATAAAGGTCCTAGAATCTCATAAAGTTCTTATCTTTGTTCTAGACTAGTGCTGTCCAATAGGTCTGTCTGTGATGATAGTAATGTCCTATACCTGTGCCGCTAGTGACATGTTATTATTGAGCAATTGGAATGTGGCTAGTGTGACTGGGGAACTGCTTTTTGTTTTTTAAAAGATGGAGGATCTTGCTGTGTTGCCCAAGGTGTCCTTGAACTCTCTCCCAGGGTGAAGCGATCCTCCTGCGTCAGTTTCCTGAGTAACTGGGACTTCAGGCATGCATCACTGCACCTGGCTTGCATTTTTAATTTCACTAACTTAAAATTTTAATAGCCACAAATGGGTAGTGACTTTCATACTGGACAAGACTTTCAGGAGTAGACAGCCTCCTAGGGGTAATGTGAAAATGATATAACAAGCACAGGCACAGAAGGAAGCCCTTGTGTGGGAGCATAGAGAAGGAGAAAATCCAAATTAGGATGGGTGAATGGGGTCAGGGGAAGTTTTCTGGAACTGCTCTGTTAGCAGCATGAGTAAGAATTAGCCTGGTAAAGAAAGGCATTTGTCAGAGGCAGCAGCACATACAAAAGCCTGGAGATGTGAGAGAATGCAGTGTGTCAGTGACACAGCAAGAAAGAAATGGGAGTATGCAGCCTGGGTGGTGGGCACAGCACACACTGAAGCATGGAGATAGGCAGGTCTCCTTGCCTACTCCCTGTTCTGTTGCCAACAGGTTTTCTTATCCTGGCCTTAGCAGTAGTTAAAGTAAGACCAGGTGACACATTAGGCTATCTAGTATCTGCAGCGTAGTTACCGATTTCCTCTTTGTGAAGAATTATCTTGTGGAAAGATGCATTGAGATTATGTTACTATTCAAACTTTAACCCACTGGTTTTAGCATTGACTGGTAATTCTTGCTTGAAACAATTATTATGGCTGAGGTTGCCAAATAGTGATTTTCAAATGCCATCAATCTTTCAGCATATATCATTTGACTTCCCACTATAAGGGCATGCTTTCCCCTCTCCTACATTTATTTAATTGTTTATATATTTATGGATTCATGGTTGTCTATTTTACTTATATATTTTACTTTATATGACCCATAAATCTCATTCTTTATTTTGATGTTCAAAGTGCCCCTGACTTGGCCGGTTAGAAAGCCCTCTAAGCTGGTTCTTGTGTCCTATGTCTCCATCTTTCTTTGAGCACTTCCTTGTTTTGTGGCACCATGAGATGCCCCAGCCCTGGAATCAGCCATTTCCCCCCCCCCCAAAGAACCATGGTTCTTTTTAGTAGAGAATGTCATTTATTTTATTTATTTATTTATTTATTTATTTTGAGACAGAGCCTCAAGCTGTCACCCTGGGTAGAGTGCCGTGGCATCACAGCTCACAGCAACCTCCAATTCCTGGGCTCAAGCGAGTCTCTTGCCTCCACTTCCCAAGTAGCTGGGACTACAGGCGCCCACCACAACGCCTGGCCATTTTTTGGTTGCAGCCATCATTGTTGTTTGGCGGGCCCGGGGGCTGGATTCAAACCCACCAGCTCAGGTGTATGTGGCTGGCACCTTAGCCCGTTGAGCCACAGGCACCAAGCCGAGAATGTCACTTAGAAATCAAGGTTTTGGCACTAGATGTTATAGCTGTATTTTTAAAATTTTCTCTATTATTTGGAAAAGGTTTGAGGATCCATTGATTCTAACTCTTTTGTTCTATACTTATTTTTTTAGAAATGTCATTTATTTGTTGTATTTGTTTGTTTGTTTCTGAGACAAAGTCTCACTCTGTTACCCTGGGTAGAGTGCCATGGCATCATTAGAGCTCATGGCAACCTCAGTGTCTTGGGCTCAATGGATCCTCTTGCCTCAGCCTCCCAAGAAGCTGGGACTACAGGCACCCGCCATAATGCCCAGCTAGTTTTTCTATTTCTAGTAGTGACAGGGTCTCACTCTTGCTCATGCTGGTCTCAAACTCATGAGCTCAAGCAATCCACCTGCTTCAGCCTCCCAGAGTGCTAGGATTATAAGAGTGAGCCACTGTGCTCAGCTCCTTCTATACTTATTATTTAGGATTATGCTTTAAGGAAGAGCTTTCCCTTTGCCCTTGTTTTATTTATTTATATCAATCTAGAATCATGGATTGCTATTTGAATCATTGAGTTATAATCCACTACTATCATAATTCATTTTGCATTATTATTTTGGATATATCATTTTATTGTTATATATATGGATTAAGCACATAGTATACATCTATATTTCTCTGTCTCTGTCTAGCTATCTAATAAACCATAAGTTTACACAGATACCTTGAGGAGGCCTTTTTAATAGTACTGACTATAGATAATAAAAGGCTTATAAGAGTGGAAGGTGGCAGGAGAAGACGGGATGGATGCCAGAGCTATTTAGGAATTAGAACTGACAGCTCATACCTACTTTAGAACTGGAAGAGATTGTATTTTGCAAATCAAAAAAAGGGAGACACAAAGTTATTCTCATCCAGTTCATCCACAAAACAGGGATGAGGTGAGTGTGGTTTTGAGCCCAACTGAGCCTTCCAATCTCTGCTCTGCACCAGACTCCATGCCAGACCCTCTCTCCCAGCTGGGTGGGTGAGACCAAGGCAGCTTCTAGTCCAAGGTGTGTTCCCTGATGCTTCCCAATTCTTAAGTCTGCAATGCCCAAACTCCAGTTGATCCCTAGCAAGGCCTAAGTCTTGGGAAAGGAACCCCTTTTCTAAAAGTAGTACTGTGTGCAGAACACCATCTGAGACATTTACAGGTAGAATTGTACAGCAGTCAGACCTTCCCGGGTTTGAGTTCTGGCTCTGCCACTTACTGGCCAAGTGACCTGGTTAAGTTTATATTTCCCCGAGCTTCAGTTTCCTTATCTGTAAGGCCAGAGTAACAATACCTACTTCATAGCACCTGGCCCTTGATCAATGGCAGTCATCATTATCTCTAATCTTCCCAACAAAACTGTGAGGAAGGGACTGATTGAATAAACCAAAAAAATCAAGACTCAGGCAGGTAAGATACCTGGCAGATCTTAGTGGGTGAATGTTACCTCTGGGAAAAGCAGAGACCTTGTCTGTCTTGGTTACCATTACATTCCCAGTGCCTAGCAAATTTTCTGGTATATACTAGGCATTCATTAAGTATTTCTGAATGAATAAATTTGATCTCACTGGCTCCAAAGACTATGCAATTTCCATTTCATCTTCCAGGGCAGGGGTGTATCTGGGCTCAAGACATTGGAGAAGGCTGTAGGAATCCTGGGTGGAGCTGAGACTCCAAACCTGGCCTCCTGACTCTTGATTCATGGTCTTTACTCTTCACTGCACTGCCTCCAGATAAAAGGGCTAAACTTTCTTCAGCCTGGGAATGGCATATTCTTCCACCTTCATTCTCCTCACCCTTCTGCCTAGTTCTATTACAGGTGAGGGAGTGCAGGAAGAACACTTGACCAGAAGTCAGCAACTTCCTGTGTAATATTGGAAAAGTTATTTAATCTTTCTGGAACTTGGTCCCTCATCTACAGAATGGGTAAACTGACCTACATCTTTCCCAAGACTGTTGCAAAGATTAAGGGAAATAATTGTTTTGAAAGATCTATGTGGACTATTAGATGCTTATCCATGAGACACTAGTGATATTACTAGGATAAGCATCACCTTTCCTAGCTGTTTCCTGTCCAGTGGTTCAATTGGATCATTCACATGTGTTTCTGGTGGGGAGGGACTAAGCTTTCCCCCGACACCTAGAAAACTAGAAAGAAGATGTCACTTACTGTCTGTGTTACTTGAGACAAGTTTCCTCACAAGCCAAGTGGAGATAAAGATCCAGAACATTGAAGGTAATATAAAGATTCAATGGATGAAAAGTATGAAGGCACTAGCACAACGTTTGGCACAAAGGAGATTCTTAATGCATTTTGACATATTGGTTTATTGACTCTCAGAAATAAAAATAATAGCTAGCAGATACTGAGGGCCTGCTATGTGCCAAATACTATAAGACAATGCTGCAAGGTAGGTAGATATTATCCCCATTTCAGTTTCAGATGTTGGAACTTGTCCAAGGTTATATAACTAGAAAATGACAAAGCTAGTAGAAATGGAAGGCATGCTTGTCTGAACCCATGCCCCCTCAGCTAGGATGTCCTTAGCTCAGTCCTGAAATAGGCGTAATGTACTTAATTGGCACAGTATCTGATTAGGAACAGTTAACTGGATGCAGGAATGACACTCCCCCAAACATATTCAAGCTTATAGTAGATGTTTAATATACACAGGAAATGTTTGCAAAGAGTATACTTTATTTTCAGTTTATACTAAGGACTCTTATTTTTCTTTTGTTCACTCAATATTCATTTACTGCTTAATATGCCAGGTGCTAAGGATGTATAAAGCCACATAGTCCCTGCCCTTAAGGAATGCATAGTCTGGTGGGAGAACACAAAATAAGTACTTAATCAGCATGTACACAAATACTCAAATATGTGCAGAGTAGGTGCTCAAACTATATGCAACGTCTCCACAACTGATGAATGATACAGATGATCCTCAGTACAGGAGATGCCCGAGGTGTGTGTCCAAAGTACTGGTTAGATACTCATTCAAAGTACTGTAGCTGCAATAAACCTATTTATAAACTTCTCAAAGAACATGTACACAATAGTAGATGTACACATAGTAGGTACTCAAATGCACAGGAGCCATACACAATAATCAGTGTACATAGATGTTTGGTAAGTACACTGTAGGCTCACAAATGGGCAAACAGTAGGTATTTTACACAGTAGGCATTGGTAGCAATGGATAAATATGCTGTTGCTCTATATCCTATTGCTAAAATATATCTACATACAGGCTTATCTTGTAGATACACAGTATCACAAACGTGTACACAGTAAAAGTGCATAGGGAAAACTTGAAAGCATTTATTAAAATGCTATCAATGACTCTTCGGGGGTTAAAAGAGAAACCCCATCTCTGAGAGGTCCAGGATCCTGCTGCCTTCCTTCTTTCAAAGCTCCAGAAAGGGCCTAAACCTGGGAGCGTAGTGTGTCTCCTCCAATCTGCGGGTCAGCAGAAGGGGTTCTTCCCAATCAGGCACCCAAAACCATCTTCCGCTTTCCACTCCAGTAAGACCAGAGAAAAGTGGCAGAAAGCGCCGAGGAAAGGATAGCCGCCTGGCTGAGATCTGCGGGGATTGGGGGAGGGGTGCCAGTTACAGCCCACCACCCACAGACACCAGCGTCTCTTCCGGTCTGTCTCCATAAGGCGCATGCGCACAACTGGCCTTTAACCGTGCACGGCCGGTCCATCCGGAAAAAGATCCGGTAAACTAATTACAATCTTGCTCCTTCGCCGCTGGGAAGAACTATTTACTCTTAGTTTGTGTGGTGCTTTTGAGTAAATTATTCCAAATAGGAAGTCCATACTAGTATATTTAGCTCGGTGCCCACAGTATGAAGGCTTTCTAAGGCTTGGCCTGATGCAAAATTTACAAGGCTCGGAGGGCTTCCCCGCGGAAGGATCCGGTTTGTTATGGTGAGGCGTGGGCAGACGCTGACAAACCAAGATGGCGGCGGCGGCGGCGATGAAGGCCGCGGCAGTTGGGAGGTAACTGTTGTGGCGAGGGCTGCGGCAGTTGGGAGGCAGCAGCCGAGTTTGGAAGAAACGCAGCAGAACGAAGAGGCGGCAGCAGTAGCTTCAGCCTGAGACTCTCAGAAGGCGACTGCCGCACGCCCTCCGGGGCCCTCGGCAGGCGGCGGCCGCCCAGCTTAGGGCCTAGTCCCCGAGCAGTGCCTCGGTTTCAAACAGCGGCGGCGCCATGAGTCCTTAAGGGCGGTCCAAGCCCTCCTGATTCCTGGCCCTGTCCTCGGGCCCACCATGGAGCCGGGGTCCGACGACTTCCTACCACCGCCGGAGTGCCCGGTGTTCGAGCCTAGCTGGGCTGAGTTCCGAGACCCTCTTGGCTACATTGCGAAAATCAGGCCGATCGCGGAGAAGTCGGGTATTTGCAAGATCCGTCCACCTGCGGTAAGGCCTGGGGCTGGTGGTTGCCGGGGGGAAAGACCGAGGATGAAGGAGTAGGGTGCCGGTTGAGAAGTCTTAGGCAGAAGGCAGCTCGAGGTGTTGGGAGATGGGACCTTTGTGGGTGCCACGCGGGCTCCAGAAAGGGTACTGGGGCAGGGGTCCTCTCGTGATCCGAGGCCCACAAGTGACGTGGAGTCAGAGACCCACCGCCAACGCTACCGCTTTTCAGAATCACTCCCTGGCTCAATACAGGGATTCCTAGTCGGTTGGGGAAAGTACACAGAGAGGCACTCAACACATTTCAAAGTTACTCTTGACCACCTAGGTCAAGGCTACACTGAATAAAGCCTTTCTTCCATCTATTGTCATCACTTCCCTTAAGGTAGGCAGCGTGGTGTAATGGAAAGATCACACAGTTCTAAAGGGAAACACCCTGAGTTCAAAACTCCACTTTGAAGTTTAGCAGCTGCGTGACCTTGTGCAAGTAAATGTACTCTCTTTGAGCCTGTGAAATGGGTCCCAGAGATGGTCATTTAGAGGACTGGCTTAAACTTGATTGCGTCTGTTTGTAGTAGGCACTAGATAAGTGGTAATTATCATGACCCTGAAGGTGTTTGATGTGGTCATTGGCTTGTCCCTATGTGGATTGACTCACATTTGCTCATACCCTGTCAGACCAATTCTTCTGTGCCTGGTGGACGAGTCATGAAAACACTCTCAGAGGAGATGATGCTCATTCTCCCCTGAGGTGGGTTCAGAGGATTGTCCCCTTCTTTTCCTGAGGCCTTTCTTGGACATCACTTCCCAGAATTGACTTCCTATGGAGAGGCTTGGACCAGGCTGCTTGGCAATGGAGTGTGAGTCCTCAAAAGATTTTTACTCTATTCTAGCCAAGGATGTCGGAGGTCCCAGAGGGTAGGCCATTCTTGGGTCCCCAGAAACAGAATGGAGTTATGGGATTTTGCCTGTCTCCCCACCCCCCCCACCCCCCCCACACACACACCTTGGAATACTTGATTCCCAGAGGTCAGCAAAAGAGGTAGAATCTTTTCTCCTAGGCCTGGCTTCAGGCCAAAAGTCCCCCAAAGGCTGGGCAGGCTGCTGTGTAACTGGAGGAGAAATGATGATATATGTTGTTTGGTGATCACTTGGAATTCTGGGGACAGGAATTGAGTCTGGCTGGAACAGAGTGTTTTTGAAAGGGCATCTCCTGGCTGAAACCATATAGGAAGCCTCATTTCCCACCTGAGGAGGGCACCATAGGCCCCCTTATCCAACTTAATGCATTCTAGTGCTCAGCCACAGATCTAGGCCTGGTTTCAGATGGATCCTCTGGGAGGTGTTGGGCAATCTAATTTCTTCCTTGTTGGAGCCTGGCGATAGATCTCTGAGGTATCCTTGTCCATGGTGAGGGAGTGGGTAGTGAAAGGTCAGGAAGGCTAGCAGAAGGGAGAGGCAGGAGTCCTGTGCATCCTCAAGGAGGCACTCCCTGAAGTGGTTAGGCAAGCCTGTGGGAAAGAGGCATATCTAACATAGTGGGTAGTTGAAGTCTGAATTTCCTTTTTTTCTATCTTGGCCTTATCTGGGCAGGCTGGCCTTGGCCAGGTGTTACCATGCTTTGGGGAACAAGGAAGGGGAAGGATGATGTGTCCCAGGTGTGTGTGTGTGTGGCCAGCAAGGGCTGTCCAGTGTTATATTTCTTTTTTTTACCCTAAACTGTGCTTCCCTGCATTCTCTGAGACTTGGCTGTCTGGTTTTGTTTTGGTTTTTCCTCCTCTAGAGCTGCTTCTAGGCCACCTTTAGGCAGCTGGCCTTCTGGTTGGAGTTTGAAGTACACACCCAAGTGATGCTTGGGCCCAAGGGTGGAAACCTATGCACGGTTAGGTACCTGGGAATTAAAGGTTTGTCTGAGGCAGTGTGGTTCGGGGTTCTGAATTTCTGGGCAGGTGACTACTACACTTGAGAAAGATGGATTGGGAGAGAACATTGGTAACCTGGAGTGGTCCCAGGGAAGCTTGAATCTTGCTTCCATCATCAGGTAGCCAACTTTTTATCACCACATCCTAATATGCCAATATACTGAGTACTCAAATACCAGCTATCTGTTACATCTAAGCTCCTGTTCTAGGATTCTGGTTCTGTCATTTCCTGTCCAGTGCTTGATATTGTACTGATTCTTGTCTAGAACTTGATTCAGCAGGAAGGAAGGGTACCTGGAGTTTTGGGTTTGAGTACCTTTCTACCTGTGTTACCTGTGCTGAAGGGAGTGCCCTATTTTGATGGGAGGCAAGAGGGCATGAGAGCTTGTTTGGGCTTGAGCGGTACCATTTTGACCCTTTTTTTTTTTTGACCTTACTGAGTCCTAGATGTTTATTGCCTGCTTTGACTGGTGGATGGGGTGGTGTAGTGTAGTGGTGGTGGGGATTACATGTGCATGCTGGTATGAGTCCTCTGGCCCCTTTTCTAAATGTGTGCATACAGAAGAGGTCAACAGTTTTTTCTTCTCTTTTGCTGTCCCCCTCCCCCTTTTCATATGTGACCATCTATTTACAAACATTGGTAGCCCGGTGTAGTACAGAGAATCTTGGTCTGGACATCTGAAGACATGGATTCTAGTCTTGGTTCTACCACTAACTTCGCATGTAGTTTTGGAGAAATTACATTTCTTCTCTGGGCTTCACTGTCCCCATTTGTAAAATGAGAGCATTGGTCTAGGTTCTTTTTGCCACCCCAGTAGGAGCCAGAGCTCTGTAGAGAAGCGGACTGGGGGAGAGGTTGGGGGAAGGTGTTGGAGAGGGAATTTTTCACAGCTATCCTTTGGGCAGGACAGAAAAAGCTCCACCTTGGCAGGGCAAGGTCTTCTCCACTTTCATTATTTTTCCCAGACTTCCTCCCCAAATCCTTTCATTCTTTGTTGCCATAGTCAGTGGGGTATCCCAATACTTATCCCCTGGGGCTTCCTCCCCTGCCTCTTCCTATACCAGGCAGGTATATGAGAGAAGACCCACTGGAAGCCTTCTAGACCAGGTGAGTGATACAATTTCTTGTTCTCTGTTATCTGCTCAGTCTGTCTCAGGCCCTTTAAACCAGGAAAACAGACATGAAAGGCCCAAACCTTTAAATCCTGTTATGATCAGAGCTGAGCTACCCTGCATGTATATTGGGTGGTGGGGTCAGCCTTAAATGTCAAGTTTTAATGATGACTTCTTTGAATAACATTTTCATTTAACAACCAGTTTAATTTTCTATATCAGTCTTATGAGAAAGCTGGAGTTAGAGTTTATATTCTCTCCTTACGGGGTGAAGAAAATAGATTTAGAAAGGTAAAATGCCACAGCTTGTAAGTCATAGAGCTAGTACATGAACCCAGGTCTTTTGATTCCAGATTTTGTGTGCTTTCTAGTACTCCCAGACTATGTTCTACAGCACATGCCTAGAGGACAAGGGGCTAGGAGCTGTGTGTTAATATGGGTGTGAAAAGAGTTTAGGGCCAACTGTTTGGGGCTCCATCCCTATTTCTTGAAATCCTAGTGCTATACTGTTGAGATGGACTCAGGCGAAGTTTCCCAGGGTACATGTATATGGACTCGAGAGGCTATTAGGCCCGGTTGTGAGTTCTAGGAGGAGGTGGTGGGGGGTAAGTTGGACATTTACCAGGCCAAGGAGTCTGGGGTGGCTAGAGGTCTAGGAAGGCAAGAATGGGGTTCTGAGCTGCTCCTGTTATCTTCTGGTGTTGCACTATGCTGAGATGACCAAAATCCCTTTTCCCTCTCTACCCTCTCAGGACTGGCAGCCACCCTTTGCTGTGGAAGTGGATAACTTTAGGTTTACCCCCAGAATCCAGAGGCTGAATGAATTAGAGGTAAGAGGACTAGCAGCTGGTGTTGGGCTTGGAAGAATAGATACCTGAGCTCTGATCCCACCTCCCTCATACCTTCTCTGGCTAGGGTTCTTTACCTAACGAGGCCCTTCTTTATTCTCTCTTCTGTGAAATTGCATTTTTTTGGTGTACCCGGGGCATGGAGGAAGCTTTAGAGCTCTAAATCTAATCAAGAGGCAGGGCATTTAGCGTTTCTGACTTCATAGCTGAAAGACTAAGATGTCCCTTTCTTGCATTGTTTTGCTTCTTCTGAAGCTACTCTGTCTACCAACCTACCCTACCTGGGTCAACAAAAGGGAAATATGGTCCTTTCTTCCTTAGCCAGCTGAATGTAACTTCATACATCCAGTTCCTCCTCAGCCCTGGGCTTCTAACCTTCCTTCCATGGTTTTTGGTAAAGTGGGAGGTGAGGTAGTGTACAGGAACAAGAACTGGTCTGTATGGAGGCTGGAATGGTTAAAGATTTGGGTAAAGGGTCAAGCAGGTAGGCTTTTCCCTCTCCCTTTTGTTCTATACAGGAAGTCTAAGCCCTTTGCATGTGCAGATAGGATTCTCCACTAGGGGCTTGAGAATGCCCTCAGGTAATGAGAGTGGGTGTCCTCAAGCCAGTTCAGGTAAGATCCTGGAGCTTTCCATGGAAAATATATGCTGCCACCCCCATCACCCATTATTATGTGTCCACATGCCTTACTAGATGTCCCAGCAGGGGCAGGGTGGTAGTGGTGGTAGCAGTGGTGGGTTGGTCCAGCTGAATAAACATAAACTAAAAGCTTATTTGTCTTCTAGACCTGAGTTCTTTAATCTAGGCACTATGAACATTTTGGATCAGATAATTTTTTATTGTCAGAGACCTGTCTTGTGCATGGTAGAATGTTCACCTGCATCCCTGACTTCTACCTATTAGATGCCAGTAGTATCCTCTCCCAGTTATGACAACCAAAAATCATGGTGGGGAATCACCCCCCATGAAAACTACTGTTCTAGAGTCTAGGGGCTATTGTGAGGGCAAGAGTCATTTCTTGTAGGCAGGGTGCAAGTTCCTTGGAGAAATAGGTCTGACTAGGTCTGTGGGGTATAGGGCACCGTCTAGGGCAAGGTGTTACCTAGCATGGGACAGGACAGGTTTTTTAGAGGACTCTTGGCTGATGAGGGGAAGGAGTAGGGACATCTGAACTTGACGCCAAGTTCAGAAAGCTAAGGGGTTGAGGTTGAAGGAGTAGTGTTCCCGGCCTCTTAAATTACAGGTAAAGAGCCGTAGGTTGTTTCTTTCTACAGACTTAGTTTTTCTCAATTGTGAAACAGAACTGTCCTGGTTCCCCCTAATGGGATCAGGACAATGTAGTGAATGATTATGCCTATCTACTTCTTCCTAGAATTGGGCCCTCTGACTAGAATGAGGAGGTTATAGACTTGGGACCTTTGTGAGTCCTCCTTGGGTCACTGGGATTTCAGGGAAGCATGGTATATACCTTATTCCTAGGATCTGATGCCAGTGCTGCTTCAGTGCACCAACTCTTGGTTCTTTAGGCCGTTGTGCCTATAGCATACACTCTCGCCCTTCAGCCACCATGGAACAAGTTTTGTACATTAGGAGGTGCGTGTGCTCTTTTGCAGTCTTCCTTCTCTGAGACATGCCTTAGAGCTTAGGTACAGTTCTGAAATTTCCAGAGGGTCTTCACTGGTCCCCTCATTAAGTCCACCCCTCTGGGGAAAATGGACCGTACAGTTATGTTCCTTCTGTAATTTAAAAATGGGGGTCCAGTGAGTAGAAATGATTTGCTCATGGCTATACAGCAACTCAGTGGCAAGGGGAAAGCTAAAACTTAATCAGTCATCTAGATATCTTGGTGCTTATTATGTGACCTAACTCCTTTGAACCTGTGTCCTATTCTGTACAAGAGATGATAATACTCATACAGATCCCTGTCAGGAAGATTAAGCAAGAATGTATGTAAAGCTTTGGCTGTTGTGACTCTCTTTGGGGATCTTAGGCTTCTCTAATTAACTAAAAGGTGGCAAAGATGAGAGAGAGGTGGGGCTAGGTACTGCCTGGACTCTGGGATCCGTTCATTGTGAGAAGCCCTAGGTAGAAGACATGGGCTGCTCTGTTTCCTCTCTGCTCCCCTAAGATTGAACCAAAAGACAGTGGTCAGTGGGAAGGGTTGGCTAGCCTCTTTGAGCCATTTCTTCTTCAGGCCCAGACGAGAGTGAAACTGAACTACTTGGACCAGATTGCCAAATTCTGGGAAATCCAGGGCTCCTCCTTAAAGATTCCCAATGTAGAACGGCGGATCTTGGACCTCTACAGTCTCAGCAAAGTAAGAACAGGTTTTTCCTCAAACAACTCCCACCTCACCCCAATAGCCTTGGCACTGTAGGGGCCCCCTTGGTTTGGATATTGGATCTCTAGGCTGCAGTGCAAGAGGGACAGCATGGTAACACACAAGCTATCATCAAAACATCTTAGCATCTCTTGTTGAAATTTGAGATTGGGAAAGGGGGTAGCCCCCAGTGAAGTGTAGGATTAGAGTGGTCCTTGTTTCCCTTTCTGTAGGCCTATTCCTCATGTACCATATACACAGTACATCCATGTTCCTTCCTGCTTGTCCTTTCAGATTGTGGTGGAGGAAGGTGGTTATGAAGCCATTTGCAAGGACCGTCGGTGGGCCCGAGTAGCCCAGCGCCTCAACTACCCACCAGGCAAAAACATTGGCTCCCTGCTACGCTCTCACTATGAACGTATCGTTTATCCCTACGAGATGTACCAATCTGGAGCCAACCTTGTGGTAAGGATGCCAGGCTGGAGTGTATTGAGACTTTACCCATAGACACAGATTTCCACATTTGCTTTTAATGGAATTAGTTTAGTAGATGGAGACCTGGGAGCCAGACTCTAGTCTTGCCTAATGATGTTTAGTCTCTTCCTACACTGCTCAGGGTCAAAGGTCATGGAATTCAGCCTACTCTGTGTTATATGACAAGGGTTTTTCATGTGTGTGTGTGTAGGGTTTTTTTTTTTTGTTTGTTTGTTTCTTTTTGAGGAGAGTCTCTTGCTGTCACCCTGGGTAGCAGGTAGAGTACAGTGGCATCATGGTAACTCACTGCAACCTGGGCTCAAGAATCCTCCCTCAGCATTCCAAGTAGCTGGGACTATAGAATCATGCCATGATGACCACCTGGTTTTTCTATTTTTAGTAGAGATGTGGTCTTGCTCTTGCTCAGGCTGGTTTTGAACACTTGAGCTCAAACCTTGGCCTCCCAGAGTACTAGGATTATAGGCGTGAGCCGCCACGCCTACCCAGACAAGGTTTGAACTGATACAAAAATTAAAAGAAGGGAGAAGTCTGTTGGGCTAGAGAGGTCTGGGAAGGGATGGAGTCTGATTTAATTGGGGAGGTGGTTAGAAGGAGGAAGGATTGTAAGCAAAGGCACTTAGAATTCCCAGAGTGTGTGCTGGTGTCAGTGATAAAGACCAGTTGAACAGGGGCTGTTGGTATGGGTCATGTGTGTACACCACAATTTTGGTTGTTATTAGGTGAGAATAGAGAAGAGTTCTTGCTGGAACCCCACACCTTGACCCTTATTCCTCACCTTTCTCCAGCAGTGTAACACACGTCCATTTGATAATGAGGAAAAGGACAAGGAATACAAACCCCACAGCATCCCCCTTCGACAGTCTGTGCAGCCTTCTAAGTTCAATAGCTATGGTCGGCGAGCTAAGAGACTGCAGCCTGATGTGAGTATTTTCCTTCTAACTTAGAGCTTTGGGTTCAAGAGTCTTCTCCCTCAGGCCAAGACTGTATTCCCTATTCCACTATCTCTTCTCTGAGTTTTTCTAAGCTTCAGTGTGCTTCTTTCAGGCTTTACTCATGCTCCCCCAACCTCAGCTGAGCTGGACCTTGATCTGTCTGTATAATTATTTTGGCTTCATAATCTCTTCTGCATGTCTGTCCTTGCCTGTCTTGTTTCCTGACTCACTCTGCTTATAGAGGTATAGAACACTTCTTTCTTCTAATATCTATATCTATCTATCTCTCTATATATTTTAATAAAGCAAGGATCTCATTAAGTTGCCCAGACTGGAGTACATGCCATGGCTATTTAAAGGCACAGTCATATTGCATTACAGCCTTAAACTTCTGGGCTCAAGTGATCCTCCTTAGTCTCCTAAGTAGCTAGAACTATAGGCATGTACCAGTGTGCCTGGCTCCTTATATCTTATCTTCAGGCAGAAGTATACATGCCAGGCAGTCTTCTTGGCCCTGGTAATACAATAGAGAACAAGAACTGTTTCTGGGCTCACTAATGCAAGTAATTTAATAAGATTATATTAGTTACTACCATTTATTGGTAATGCCAAACACTTAATTTTTTCATATATGTTATCCCTAAACCTCCTCATAACTGTAAGGTGGGAGTTAATATTCTCATCTTACAGTGAGTAAACTGGGACCCTGTCCTTAATTCGTTTCTAAGGGCTGAGGAGTTCACCCTCAGTCTCCAAAAAGCAGCTATGAATTCTTCCCTTGGTCCAACTGTGTTTCAGCCCCTGGCGTGAGCTCAGGTGACATACAGTTTGAGCTGTTGTTCTTTTTGGATGGGATAATCTGCCCCCGATAGCAGACTTGATTTATTTCCTTCCAGCCGGAACCCACAGAAGAAGACATTGAAAAGAATCCAGAGCTCAAGAAGCTACAGATCTATGGGGCAGGCCCCAAGATGATGGGGCTAGGCCTCATGGCCAAGGATAAAACTCTGAGAAAGAAAGGTGAGGCCTAACAGGCTGGGGATAGCCTCCCCTAAGAGGAGGTGGGGCCCTAAGTGTCTTAGACCTATATTTAGAGCCACTTTTCTTTCCTTTTTTTTTTTTTTTTTGAGACAGAGTCTCAGGCTGTCGCCCTGGATAGAGTGCTGTGGCGTCACAGCTCACAGCAACCTCCAACTCTTGGGGGTAAGCAATTCTCTTTCCTCAGCCTCCCAAGTAGTTGGGACTACTCATGCGTGGCGCCTGCCATGACAACCGGCTATTTTTTGTTTTTTTTTGTTGTTGTTGTTGTTGCAGTTGTCTTAGCTGGCCCAGGCGGGTTCGAACTTGCTCGCCTCGGTGTATGTGGCCGGCGTCTTACCCACTGAGCTACGGGCGCCACTCAGAGCTACTTTTCTCTCTTCCAGATAAAGAAGGGCCTGAGTGTCCCCCCACTGTAGTGGTGAAGGAAGAGTTAGGTGGGGATATGAAGGTGGAATCAACCTCACCTAAGACCTTTCTGGAGAGCAAGGAGGAACTGAGTCACAGCCCAGAGCCCTGCACAAAGATGACAATGAGGCTGCGGAGGAACCACAGCAATGCCCAGTTTGTAAGGACCTAGCCCTGACTTCCTAATGTTCTGCTTCTCATCCATTCAATGAGCATTTCCCCAGCATGGCATTGGACCAGGTTGCATTAAGCAAAAAGGTAGGCCTAGTGGGGCCTGCCCTCAGGTAGCTTACTTAATTGGGGAAACAGGGCCAACTCACATGGAACAAAGAACAAGAAAGGCTAATCAAGTGCTGTCAACATGAAGTGCTGGAACAGCCCAGAGAAGGAGACTCTCCACTGCTTTAGGATCAAGCCTAAGCTCCTCATTACTTTGCATGATTTAGTCCCTGCTGACCTCTAAGACTCAATCCCCAACACTGCCCACCTTACTCTTCTGCTATAGCCACACTGAATTGCTTGTAGGTATGTTCATTTATTTTCCCCTGAGGTGCATCTTGCTCTTTCATTCCCCCATCCTTTGCACATGTTTAGCCTGGAAGAGTTTCTACCTATATTCTGCCCATGGCCAAGCTTCAGCTTGCCTTTCAGTTTCAAGTATCACCATTTCAACAGTCTTTTCTCAAGGCCACCCTCTTTATCTCCAGCGGCTTTGAGTGCTTCCTTCCCTAGGTTCCCACAGTATCCTTTATGGGCTACAATTGGCAGTTTTTAATTTTCATGAATACATTTCCAATGTACTGTACGTACTTGGAAGGCACATACTATGTCTTATTCATTTCTGTACCAGTGTCTAGAGTAGTGCTGAACACGGGTTCAGAAAGTATGTATTGAATGAATAAAAATGGGAGGATTCAAGACTGAATGATAAAAAGAGTGCTCTCGTAGCTTTACCTGCTTATTTAGGGAGATGGTTCGTGCATGTATTTGAATTTGAGTCCTAGTGTGATTAGCCTGTATAGGGCCGTGAATGATTCAGCCAGTAAGTATAGCTGATTTCCAACGGGGAGCTCTCTGGACTAGTGTACTTTGTAGAGGAGCTTGATATTTGAAGGCTGGACAGAACATGGGTTGATGTTTCCTTCCCCTGGCAGATTGAGTCATACGTGTGCCGGATGTGTTCCCGAGGGGATGAAGATGACAAGCTCCTGCTTTGTGATGGCTGTGATGATAATTACCATATCTTCTGCCTGCTGCCGCCTCTGCCTGAGATCCCTAAGGGTATCTGGCGGTGCCCAAAGTGTGTCATGGCGGTAAGGCCTCTCCAGCCCCAGTCCACATCTGCCTTATCCTTGCTTGTCTTCATCTGGCCATTCTGAGGGCAGTCCCCCATTTTAACTACAATCTTACATTTTGGGACCCTGGGGTGGAGCTTTGGGAGAAAGATGAGTTGGAGATTCAACCTTTGTTTCTAATTTTTCTTTCTTTTTTTTTTTTTTTATAGCAACTTATTCCTTTATTCTTTTTTCTTTTTTTTCAATTAACATGTATTTTATTATTCTTCATTACATTATTTCCCCTCACCCCCTAGTGGTAAGACAGAATTTATTCACAGAAAAGAATACAGAAAACACTAAAGCTCCTGGTAGAGGGAGAGAATTCTAGTGGGGAG
>CAUYON010115275.1:0-11620 GCA_963573935.1 Arctocebus calabarensis | reverse complement strand
TATGCAGCCTTAAAGAAAGATGGAGACTTTACCTCTTTTGTGTTTACATGGATGGAGCTGGAACATATTCTTCTTAGCAAAGTATCTCAAGAATGGAAGAAAAAGTATCCAATGTACTCAGCCCTACTATGAAGCTAATCTACAGTATTAGCTCATACTAATTAGTTGTAGCTCAAGAAATGGGGAAAGGGGCAAGGCATGGTAGGGGAGGGGGGAGAATGGGTGAAGAGAGGGTGATTGGTGGGATCACACTTATGGTGCATCTTACAAGGGTACAAGTGAAAATTACTAATTGTAGAATATAAATGTCTTCATATAGTGATTAAAAGGTCATGACGGCTATGTTAAATAGTTCAATGAAAATATTTCAGAGTGTATATAATGTCAGCACATTGTGCGCCATGATTGCACCAATGTACACAATTATGATTTAATAAAAATTAGAACAAAATAAAAAGAAAGAGAAAATTTTGCAAGCAGCCAGGAGCAAGCACTAGTTGGCCTACAGAGACAGCAGGGTAACAGCATACTTCTTAGCTGAAACATTCCAAAACAGAAGAGAATGGGCAACTACCTTTAACAATCTTAAACAAAACAGTTTTCAGCCAAGAACTCTGTGTCCTGCTAAACTAAGCTTCAAAATTGATGAAGAATTCAAATCTTTGCTGATACACAATCACACAGGAAATTCATTGCAAAAAGACAAGCTCCACAGAAAATACTTAGTTAGATCTATTCTCGACGTTGAAAATCACAATGGACCACCAGCAAAGTAAGCACCCAGAAACAAAAAGACAAAACTTAGCTTCTACAGTGGTACAAAGGATAAAACTAATCAACTGTTTTTCACAAAATGAGATGAATACAACTCTACCACACTTATAAAATGTCTGAATAAATATTAATAGCTTGAATTCCCCACTAAAGAGGCACAAGATGGCCAATTGGATTTTTAAAAAGCACAAGCAATCGTATTTGTCTCTAGGAAACACATCACACTTTGAAAGGCAAGAATCGGGGTAAAAGGTTGGAAAACAATTTTTTGAGAAATAACAATCAGAATAAAAGAGAGCTCACAATCTTCGTTTTAGATATAAGTGGATTTAAAGCAACTAACGTTAAGAAAGGCAAAGATAGTCACTTTATACTGGTCAAGGGAATAATACAAGAGGACATTTCAATTCTAAATATTTATGCATCTCAGCTTCATGAAATAAACATTGATTAGTCTAAGCAATATGATATCCTATAACACCATAATAGATGGGTACTTTAATATCCCTGTGGCAGAACTGGATAGATCCTCTAAACAGAAACCAAACAAAGATACAAGGTACCTATAACAAATGGGCTTAATAGACATAAAAAGAACACACCATCTCAAACTAAAGAATATACATTTTTCTCATCAGCCCATGTAATATACTCAAAAATAGATTATACCCTAGGATACAAATCAAACCTCAACAAAATTAAAAGAATTGAAGTTATATCTTATATCTTCACATACCACAAGGCAATAAATGTAGAACTCAAGTCCAACAAAAATTTAAATTCCCTCAGAAGGGCATGGAAATTAAACAACCTAATGCTGTATGACAGTTGGGTCAAGGAAGAGATAAAGGAGGAAATTGTTAAATTCCTCAAACATAACAATAATGAAGCTATAAGTTACCAAAAACTGTGGGGCACTGCCAATGCAGTCCTAAGAGTGATATTCACCACATTAAATGCCAACATCTGAAAAACAAAAGAGAATACATTAACGACCTAATGAATCATCTCAAGGAAATGGAATAGGAAGAGAAAAGAAATAACCAAAATTAAATCAGAAGCAAATGAATTTGAAAACAAAAGAATAATTCAGAAAATTAACAAAACAAAAAGTTGGTTCTTCAAAAAAGTAAATAAAATTGATAAACCTTTCACCAGGTTAACTAAAAACAGAAAAGTAGACTCTCTAAAAATATTACTCAAAAAGAAAAGGGGGAAATAACAATAGATACCACAGAGATATAGGAGATTAACTCTGACTACTACAAGAAACACCTTATGCATTAATTTACAATGTGAGAGAGATAGACCAATACCTGGAATCATACCATCTCCCTTGATTTAACCAAGAAGAAAGAGATCTCTTGAATAGACCAATATTAACTACTGAGATCAAAGAAATAATAAAAATGCTTCCAACAGCAAAAAGAGACCTGACCCAGATGGCTTCACATCAGAATTCCATCACACCTTTAATGATGAGCTTGAACCTATACTTCAGAATCTATTCCAAAACATTGAGAAGGAAGGTACTTTCCCCTAACACGTTCTATGAAACAAACATCACACTAATACCAAAATCGGGAAAGAACCCAACCAAAAAGGAAAACTATAGACCAATTTCACTAATAAATATTGATGCAACAATACTCAACAAAATCTTAGTCAAATGATTACAGCTACATATTAAAGAAATTATGCATCATGATCAAGTAGGCTTCATCCCAGCGATGCAAGGCTGGTTTAGCATACACAAATCCATAAATGTAATTCACTATATCAATAGAAACAAAACAATGATCATATGATCCTTTCGACAGATACAGAAAAAGCATTTGATAAAATTCAACAATTTTTTTGGCAGCTTTTGGCCAAAGCTGGGTTTGAACCAACCTCCTCTGGCATATGTCACTGGGGCCCTACTCCTTTGAGCCACAGGTGCCACCCTCAGCATCCTTTTTTAACAAGAACACTTAAGAATATAGGCATAGGTGGCACATTTCTTAAGCTAATTGAAGCCATTTATGACAAACCCACAGCTAATATCATACTGAATGCTTTTCCACTTAGAACGGGAACCACACAAGGATGCCCTCTATTGCCACTATTATTCAACATAATGCTGGAAGTTTTAGCCAATGTAATCAGGCAAAAGAAGGATATAAAGAGCATCCAAATGGGGGCAAAGGAGGTCAAACTCTTGCTCTTTGCTGATGCTATAATCTTATACTTAGAAAACCCCAGAGACTCAAGCACTAGACTCCTGGAAGTGATGAAGAAATACAGTAACATCTCAGGGTATAAAATAAAAGTTCATAAAGTACTCTAAAATTATACAATATCTTAGATGTTTGGAACAAGGTTTGCTATATAAAATTTCACTATATGAAGCAATTCCTCAGACTAAGAAGACTTTTCAAGTTGATCTAGAAATGAAGAGCAATACTCACAGTGTGCAAATTTTAACCATAGAAAAAAATACAACTAAAAATGATTTAATCTTGAAAATGCAGGTATGTAAACAAAAGTTGAGAATCGGATGAAAGACAAAGTGAAATAAATCAGTCAATTTTAAAACATATTTTAAGAAGTACAGTTCAGTTATTTGGTATTACTTAGTTTATCAGTAATATAAAAGGAAAATTGAGCATGATATTATTGATGTAAATACATTTTAATGTATGAAATAAAATTTTTGGAATTGTCTTGAAATCCTTTACTTTAAATTTATTTGTTAAAAGTGCATTCTAAAGTAGGATCCATAGCTCTTAAATTTCCTTTCGCTACCACGTGGTAGTCCAAGGTTGCTACTCATCATCAGTACAGAGTCCAGAGCCACTAAGTGAAGGCAAAATCTGGTCTTCAGCAGGTGTTTGAGGTTGAGAAAGTGGTTGGCAGATGAAAAAACCTGTTCACTGAGGCAAAGAATAATCAAAAGCACAGCCAGGACCAGATGCTGGAGAAGACCGATTTGATGCAGATTCAGAGAATCTATGGAATAAATCAGGCAACAAGCCCAGAGGGAATTAAGGAGTGGGCAGAAGCACAGCCAGGAAGTACACAGCTGATTGAGCATCTTTACAGTCAGAGCTCTCTTTAAAGCTCATTGCCCTCTAGGATATATCGGTTAGTTTTGAAGTTATAGTTCTCTGAGACCAATCTCTACATGGTGTTATAGAAAGTTCTTGAAATTTAAATCCGAGAGATCTGTATGTTCCTTCCAGCTCTCACATTTATTAGCTCCATAAACTTACGCAAAATATTTATGTTATTTGAATTATAATGGGCAACATAAGATCCCACTCTGAGAAATATCGTGAGGATTAAATGTGCCATGGCACAATTTAGGGTCCTCAGGACATTATTCCCTCCCTGCCCACTCACCATTCAATACCTTTAGACCACTCTGGAATAGAATGTATCTGAGTTTCATGCAGTGGTGCTAGAGGAAATGTCCGTGTGATGGGCATTGTCGTTACATTGGTGGTAGGTATGAGGCCGGGCTGCAACCACTCCTAACTTAGCAGGTATTAAGCCCAGCTTCAGTACCAGCTGAATTCCATACCTGCTCCTGTGAGTGTGGAACACAGTGAGGTCAAATGGAAGCTGAATTCCTCAAGGCTAGGTGAAGGGAACTCATGCCATATGGTTTCCATGGAGAAGACTAGGATGAGAGGTAGAAAGTACACAAGCCAGTCATGACTGTAAATGACAAGTAGGAAGCTAAGCAACTGCTCTGTTTCAGAATCTATGCTGGGTATTTTACATCACACTTGATCCTCACAACACCTGAAAGATTTTAAAATAATCATTTTACATATGATGACACTGAACTTCATAAAGGTAAAATAACTTGTCCAAGTTACACAGCCAACAAGTAATAGTAACAAGTCTCTGAACACTGTATCCCCAGATCTCATTTGTGATTCATTGTGATTCATTTTGTTCAAGTAGATGAGGCTGAAATGATGTGAGGATTTTAATATAGTCCTTACACTAAGGGGACCCGCTGCCATTTGATGAGAGATTTATCCCAGAATTGTAAGTGCCGATGTATAAATTCCTCCAAATTTAACCAGGTAATGTCCTTTAATGAACACCACAGTGAACCAGTTGAGTGTGGGGGGGGGAATGGAATATGGGAGAAAATAATCCATCCAGATGTCATATTGAAACTTACAAATTGGTGAAGGGGGAAGAGAGCTAGAGTAAGGACCCCCAAAATTCTGCAAAACAACAGGCCCAGCTGAAATAGTGATCAATAATAATCAAACTCTGTGAAGGAATGGGCCTAACTGAAATGATGATAATAATGAGCCACTGTCCCCTCAGTTGCTTGATAATAGTCACTCTCCCCTTTGTTTGCTTCTCTATAATTGCTGTTCCTGAAGGGACAGGCATGGTAGCTATAAATATTTTTAAACTTTTTCCACAAATAGCATCACCTGTTCAGAACCTAGGGGTCATTTTTGAGATATCTTTCAAGTTCTGCATTCCAGTGGATTGATGACCCACTCAGACCAAGAAACTGATTCTACTGATCTACCCAGTTCCTGGGTTCACACACCCAAGATACTGCCTTCCTGTGGATTGGCTGATGCACCCAGGCAGCGCCCGTACCAAAAACTGCTGATTCTGCCTCAAAACCAGCCAATTAACAGACCCTGACTGCCTAACCTTCTGCCTATCAACTATCTTTAAAAATCCAGTGCCCTCAGTTTTCAAGGGGGACTGGTGCCCTCCCATCTTCACGATTATAACTTTCAGAATAAAGCCTTTCTCTACTGTCTCTGGACAGTTTCCTCCTGGGCAGATGAACCTGACTGGAGGACAACAATATGTACGCATAAAATGAACACATAGGCATCAAAACAATTCTCTGGTTCTAGAAAATTTACTTATGATGGAGAAGTAGAAGTACTAAAAAGAAAAAAAAATTGATTCAACACTGTTATCGCACCTCAATGTTCAGCACATTGAAATCTGTCTCCATCCACAGTTTTCAATACAGTCTCAATTCCTTTCATTTTCCTAAGGACATATAAATCCAATTTGTAATGATTATCATTGGGGAACTCTGATTTGCTTTTAAGGAACTATTTTCCTTAAAATACCAAGTTCAGTGGCATTCATCTACACACTAATGAAACATGAAAGTTCAATTCTCAACATTTAACTACCCCATGTTGACATTTGAAACCACTTGAAAGGAAAAGGATATTATATACGAATGTAAGGAGAACTAGAATAGGTGTGAAAGGGCTAAGACCTGAGAGCCTCTTTTCTGAAGAAAATGAGCACTATTGATGTTCGCTCTTGAAAGAATGAATGGTCAAGAATGAGCTGTTCAATAAAATCTGTACAACAGACAGCTATTTGAAGCTATTGTGAACTAAAATAAAATCTTAAGGCTCCCTCCTCAGTGACTGACTGACTTGACTGCCTCTTGGCCAAGATCCCTAAAACTGAGTTGCTAGCCATCAGAAAGAAGATCAGACATACCTGATCATGCCCCCTCCCCTTTTTAGAGATGTCCTTTGTGATTCACTAACAGGCCTAAGGCTATGCAATACCTACCTGTGGCTCCTCAATATACACAACTAACCACGCTTGACTTTGTCCACATTTTGTCTTTAATTTACAGACCCTTTATTTTAGGCATCCGTTTTCACTGTCTCCTGGTGTTTTGAGCCTAACTTTCACCAATTGCCAACTAAAGAATCTTTAAACCTACCTATAGCTTGTAAGCTCCCACTTCCCAATGTCCCACCTTTGGGGCAAACCAATGTACATTTTCCATATATTGATTTATGACCTCACCTGTGATCCCTGTCTCTCAAAAATGTTTAAAACCAAACTGTCACCCCACCACTTGTTCAAAGCTTCTTGGGTGCTGTACTGGGTCATAGTCCTCAAATTTGGCTCAGAATAAACCTCCTGAAATTAGCTTATAGAATATGGCTTCTTTTCTGTAGACACAATCCTAAGTAAGCCAGATTTGAATGAGGTGAGAAGTAGAAGAAAAAAAAAATCTCTTAATATATCTGAATTATATCAGGCTCCCTACATTGCAATGACAGCTGAAGACCCAGGAAATATTATTAGGAGTCAAGGATGTGAATGTATTTGCCAGGTAGATAGAGCTGATGAAGTTTTTCTCCAAGGCAAAAGTGATGTTGAGAGAAGACTAACACTTTGAGACAAGCGACATAAATAACAAATGTATTCAGGTAGCACTTTTTATCAGGGACTCTGGTCTGTTTGTACCAGTGCACACATGAGGACATATGGGCCCTGAAAGGATGCATTTACTTGGGGACAGGAGTCATTCCAGAGGGCAGAGAGCTCCAGGAAAAGAAGGAAAAGGGGGAATCCAGTTACTACTCACTCGCTAAACCTAAACATAAAACTCACCTTAATGGCTGCTGAATTCCCCTTTAAATGACAATATAGCTACCTCAATCTCAGCTAAATTTCATTTTATGCTCATTTTACTTTGCTACACCATTTTTTTCTTTGTCTTACATGCTGCATTTTTCTTGAACAATCACAAAACTGGCAGACTCTGACTAGTTTGTCAGAAAGGAAAAGGGATTTATGTTTCATAGGAAATTAATCTAATCAGGAGAACATTTATAAGAGAGCAAACCAGACTTGTTTATAAATGAACAATACCTGAAGGGAAGAGATTTTAATCTCATTATAATATGACCTTCCAAAGACTAGGACACAATTGTTCAATTCTTCTTGTAACTCATTATGTTTAAAGTTTGCTGTGTCTTAAGGTTTTCAGGGAAAATAAAGTAAGCTGAAAATCACCTTATTCTAATAGCATATGAAGAAGAAGGAGGTAAGCCAATAATAACCTTTAATACTGTGATGAAAATAGCCTTCCATAAAACAAAGATAAACAACATTGAGTCTAATTTACCTTTGCATAAAATGTAAACTGGAAGTCAATGTACAATAAAATATTAGTATCTTTACTACCAGGATAATCTTAACTAATCATTTCTTAGGTTATTTCTGTAGTTACAGTTAGTCATCTGCATAAAATTTGGCTGAGTAAGGTTAGCCCAGCAACTAAAAGTACTGTGGTTTTCCTTTTTTTCCTATTTCATAAAGTCTTTTTTTCATTAATGTTCTCACACATTTCTAAGCTAGCCCCAAACAGGATCAGCCTCTACTCTTTTCAGAATGTCACCAACCCAAAACAGTTCTCTTCTTAACAATCCCCTTCTTTGTAATACATAAACACATTCTTCGGGGGTACTGTAATTATCCAAAATGAGCTTTAGTACTGCAAATTACTTCAGCACCCCTATGATTTATCTATAGTAAACACACTTTATGATATTTATTATTACCTCTAAAACTGCCACTAATATTGAATCGACAGTATGTAAACATTTACATGATATAGCATGGACAAATACCGGATGTCCCTGTAATAGTTGTATTTCTTGCTCTTCCTATCATGTTGGGGAAAACCAAACCTTGGCATTTTGCCACGTTTTTGAAAATACCTTTGAAAATAGTTCAGCACATTGCACTTCACATTTGCAACTATTTCTTTTAAAAAGATGGCATTTGTCCGTACTTACGAGGTCTGGGTTATTGCATTTTCACATTATGCATCATTACCCCTAGTAGGTGTCTTATCAGCAGCTGCAGTTGCTGTGGAGAAGATTGGAATTAAGCACTGGAAGCTTTTTATTTATTTTACATGCTTTATTTCTACAAGATTTTCTGCATATAAGCTTCTTTGTTGGGCTGAAAATTGGATACATTGCCAAGGCATTGTAAAATTTACATCTTGCTTTTCCCCTTGTATTCTTTCCAAAATTGGATTGAAAACAAAGTATAGTTTTTAATTAAAGCTCTGACCAACAACAGACATTTTTTCCCCCTGAGCATTGGCATTTGTGATCAGTGGTGAGGCTTTACAAAAGCCTAATAGGAGATAGTCACTACTTAGCCACAATCAGCCTTCAAGCACTTTATGTGTCAGCTAAAATCTGGGATATTACTGACAAAATTCATTTAAAGATAACCATCACCGACATTGATCTAACTATGATCAATAAGGGCTTGTACAAATCTGAAGCAAATTTACCTTTTCCATTTAACATCATGTAATCCAGAGTGATTCTTTCGCTGATTTTAACAGAGAAAAACTGAAAGAAAAGTTTCAGTTACTTTTTCCAAGCAGTTTCAGAAGAGGCTTCTGATGACTATTTTATTACTTAGTGGAAACTATCATGGCCTATTTTGTCCAGCAGTGGAATCCAAAAGTCATCCTTTTCCCCTTCAATATGTCTTACTGATTTAAATTGCCTCAGTAAGGCCAATAGTCCCATCATCTAAGCACAGTTTTAAGAAATCCAAAAATTATTAAGAAAACCTTGTTATGTGCTTTAAGGCCAAGATGGTCCAAAAATCAGGGGCTCTGTCTTCCCATTGGTTAAATGAAGTTAGCAATCACTCCTCCCACATGGGAGAAAAAAAAAAAACCTTCACTTCTCATTTTGAAACTCTCATGGCTTTTGAGTCCTCTAACAGCATGAATTTCCTTCCTCTGTCTCCCTGGGCTGTCTGTCTCCTGCACCCACCATTTAGATGTTGAAATGCCCCGGGACTTGATGCTTGCTCTTTGTATTCTCTCACCACACTTTCCCCCAGGGGACACCATCCATTTTCAGTTTCAGAAACAGTGAATGCCAAAGACACCTAAATTTTTATGTTCATCCCACTGAGACTCCTACATTCAAATGTTCACTTGACATCTTGACTTAAGTATCTCCAAGACATCTCAAACTCAATCCATGCAAAACTGGATTATTATATTTCTATTTTTTACCTTTATTATACCTTTTTATCCCAGTTTGCCTTGGTACTAAATCACACCCCTGTGGCTCTGTTGGATTTTAAGGCAGCTCTTTGCATCCTAAATGTACTTGGTACTATATCACACCCCTGTGGTTCTGTTGGATTTCAGGCAGCTGACTGGGTCCTCAATTCTTGCAGTGCTCTTGGTTGAAAAATGGCCACATGCCCCCAAATAAGCCAAGCATAAAACAAAGTATATTGAGGAAAAGAAGACAGGTATATGCTCTTTACAGAAAAAAATACAGGTTTAGAGAGCAAGATGCTTACTCCACAGATAGCGATCACTCCCACTTTTGCAACAAGGAAACAAAGGCAAAGACCTTGAATATGGCCCTGGGTACTCTTTTATTTACCTTAGTTGATCAGACCTCGTGACTCAGAGGTCAGCTTGGAACCAGAGTCTTACCAGGCTTGTACACCTCCCATTACCCTCTCCAAGGTGTGAACCACAAAGTAGATTTAAGCTAATGACATGATAATTAGTCTTAAGAATGTTGTAGGTCATCTTTAAGACTCTATTGTACCCGTTGTTAGGGTAGAGAGTCCTCCACGTTCTTGTGTGGTTGGCTGCTAAGTTCTGATTGGCAGATCAGTAGGGTGGTCCCTTCTTCCTAGGTATGAGCAATAACTTAGGACAGGAGTAAGGTGGGTGGCACGTGGGAGGAGTGATTGCCTGGTGGCCCTGCCCTTGCCCTCCTTCCCCAGGAAAGTCAGATTACTAGTTATCGACTTAACGGTACTAGAAAAAAAATTAAAACACATCAACCCAACATCATAAATTCTTTCCATTCTAGTTCCAAAGAACATTTAAATTGAACCCAATTATCTCCATTTCTACTGCCACCAACCTATTAAGGCAGCACCTTTGCCTCTTAAGTAACTTTTAGTTTATTTTCCAACTTCTATGCCTGCCTTCCACCAATGCATACTGTATACAACAGCCAAAATGATCTTTAAGAAATACAAGAAACTTTGTCAATTTCACATTTTAGATGCTCCAACAGCTTCCCAAACATTGCAAATAAAAGCCAACTCTTTCCTGAGATCCACAAATATCTTCATGATCTGGCCATGCCAACCTCATCAAATTTCACTTTCTTCTTTGTTCACTAATGTTCAGCCACCTTGGTTCTCTTTTCTTCCCAGAATAAGCCACCAGACAAGTAGTCTGAAGCTAAACTCTGTCATCTGTCTAGAGTACTTCTCCTTCTACACTTGACCAGCACAGCTTCTAAACTCTGCCATCTGTCTAGAGTACTTCTCCTTCTACACTTGGCCAGCACAGCTTCTACTCAACTTCAGCTTCCCGTCAACTCCTCAGAGATACTTTTTGTAGGCAGACTATTTATTAAGTTTAAAGTAGATACAGACATACCTCCACTTTATTCTTTCTTACAATGTTTTTAATACTTCATACTTATTATCACAATTACATTACTTACATTTTATTTATTTTTTTTGCCTGCAATGACTTTATTTTAGTGGCTTTCCAAGCCCCCCCAAAGGGTCTCCTTAGACAGGGCTGGCACCCAGTCGACCATCTTCACAGTGGAGTTCTGATTACTTGATTCTGTTTTGTAGATCACAGAGGTTTCTTCCAATGATCTCTTCTTCCATTTCCTCAAATCAGCTTACATATTCTGAAAGTATATCCATCACTCTCTAATACCGAGAAACAAATTTGAAAATGTACATTAGAATTAAGAGCAGCGTCTAGCTATACACATTTGATTACAAGGTCAAAAGAGATAGTCTTTTGTGCACTACAATAGGAAAAAATGAAATAGAATTTTTTGTTTGTTTGTTTGTTTGTTTGTTTTTGAGACAGAGCCTCAAGCTGTCACCCTGGATAGAGTGCTGTAGCATCACAGCTCACAGCAACCTCCAATTCCTGGGCTCAAGCGAGTCTCTTACCTCCGCCTCCCAAGTAGCTGGGACTACAGGCGCCCACCACAAC